>DF241365.1:44673-58553 GCA_000507305.1 Breviolum minutum Mf 1.05b.01 | reverse complement strand
AAAAATTTTTCGAGTTGAGATTCTTGAAAAGAATCCGTCACCGTGAGACGACTCCAACACCTTTTGACGGAGGCCACGAGCCAAAAATCCAACCTTTATCCTAGTCAGGGAGAAAAAGAGTGCGCTGCTTGCTTGCTTATGATTAAGCTCCATATCAAAGACACATGTAGCGATTGTTAGGTTTTTTTCGGGATAAGTAGGGATCCCCGGATCTAGAAATATAAGAGGCATGGTCATGGTGACTGGCATCCTGGGCAGGGGGACAACCCAACCTATAGTTGACTTCCATCTCGGATAACAAGTGGCCAGCAATTAGCCAGCTGGCCGTGTTTTCCACTGAGATGGAGGTCAACTGTGATAATTGTGTTTCTTTTAACCTGGAACATTTCCAGGTAGGTTTTGCTTCATCATGTTTTCAACTGTCCTTTGGTTTTTCTTCAAAAGGGATTGGAGTGCAAAAAGAAGTCGAATCAAGTATATATAAGCGTCATCCTGGCACCAAAAGTTTCAAAGTGGAACCGATGGATCTTTGGTGAAGCTAAAGCCTACATCTCTCAGAGTTCCCAGTAGAAATTGAGGATTCCGCTACCAAAATCAGTTTCACCTTGAACTGTTTCCGAAAGATTGTTCCACTCATCACAGTAGGACGCTTCCAACAACTTTTCGACCAAAAACCTGAGGTGAAGTGCGGGAGACCAACAAAAGCAGCAACGTCTTCTTTTTGTCGGAAAATGACACGCTTCAGCGCTTTGTCAAAGCTTGGCATGAAACGGTCAAGACTATCCGCACGGCGAGGTCGGGTTTTTTTAAGTCGGTTGGAGGATGTTGATGGGGTGGATAGGGTGGTGTTGTCATGGGGGTTGTTTTGTTATATAAGATGAGTGAAACATATGAAAAACAACAAAAAAGGTACATGTTGGATCTACCCCCCAACCTAGCAACAGTGGCAAATGAAGATATACAGGGATCCCCTACTAAAAATGTAATAATCCTGGTGGTGACTGTTTCTGGGTGGAGGGGTAGATCCAAGATATACGTTGCATCCACCAATCTTTAGGCCACAATGTGAATGATGGTTTTTTGATGTCGTCCTTTGGAGTTTGAAGATTTGTGGAGAGGCTGGAACGCTTGAGGAGGAGGCAGGAAACAGAAGAAACTTGGACTGAAATTAATTGTCAAATATCTGTTATTTTCAACTGACTATATAATATTTTTCAAATGGGTTGAAACCACCAACTAGTTGAGATCTTCATGTTTTTTTTTTGTTGAGTCTTGATTTGGATCTTCCCAAGGAAATGATTGAGAATTGGAGGGTCAAGAACGAGGCAAACTTCAAGAAAGCTGAGCAAAAGAAGCGAGAGAACCTTGGATCAAAACGCCTGCTTTGTTGATGGATGCAAGGGGCTTACTCTTATACTTTGGGTGTGGCCCCCTCACAGTAACAGGGTATTACTGTACATTTCTAGTAGGGGATCCCTAGACACCTTCATTTGCCACTGATACATAGGAGGGTGCCACCGCTAAGTTATATTATATTATGTTTCATGCTTATACAGTATGAAATCGCTCCCTTTCTCCAGTTTTTCTCGCAGGATTTTGGGTAAGGAAGCGAGTCCCTCCGTGGTCTATCTGAGTGCCAGATTTGAGTCCCAAGAATCCGCACAGCATTTTTTGTCAGGAAAGAAATCCTTCAGAAGAATGTCACGGAACGTGGTCCGCTGGAGTATTTTGATCCACCTGCCAGCAAAGAATCCTTGCCACGGATTCCAAAGAAGCAAACTCAGGAGATTGATGTTGCGGGAGATGGATTTGAGATTGAGAAGGCAACCAAGACCAAGAATAGAAACCCACATATACCCACACTAATATGTCAATGTATCTATATATATATATATATAATAAGGATATATGATTGCAAGTAAGTAGATGGACTAGCTTTCTGCTTGTGAAAAAACATTCAATTCTATTGAAAAAGTCTTCGAGTCTTTTTGAGGGATAAACCGTCAGCTGTAGGAAAATGGATCGAACTCACCAAAAATTGTGTGAAAAATGGCCAGCCCATGCCAGCCCCAACTGGGTATGCCGGGCATTGTCAAGAATAGGCTTCCCCATATTTCATCTCAGCTGGCCATGTGAGCTCGTGGATAATCTTCATGAGGTTCCATCCTATGGCATCATTCCTGGGTGGTAAAGTAACATGACCCGATAGCTGGTTGAAAACCTGACTAGTTTCGCAAACAGCGATTTGTTTGGTTGCCTTTTGCAGTGTTAGTTGATGGTAATTAGTTGCCTTTGCTCTTAGCCCACTGATCTTCAAGGAAAATCCATCCAAAAAACAAATCAGGAGTTGGTGTCGATTCTAAAGGCTTGGCCATCGCCACGACCTTCGCCTCACTACAACTTGAGTCTTGGACTATGCCAAGTTTTCAACAAATCATTCCAGACCCTGAATGCTGGCTGGTTGTTGACCATGATCCGAAACTCAAGTGGAAGCTTCCCATCTTACCCCCATGCCCCACGACCCCCCAAAAACCCCCAAGCGAAACAGTGGGCAAAGCGAAACAGCCAGCCTGGGATTGGTAGATGAAACAAGGCAAGGGACCTGAGTCTTTTTTTGTGGGAGGATCTCCCCCCAAAAAACCGGAGTAGCAAACTAACTTCTTGCAAGATGTGTTCTTTGTTCAATCCATATTTTGGGATGAAACTTTTAGAATGTATTGCAAAAGCGGCATGTCTTGGCAATGTTTTGTTGGGGAGGTTTGTAATGCGGTCATGTTCTCAAAAACACACAAAACTTGGAGGGTTCAAGTTGAAGCCCTGCAAGTTTCAATCCGTTTTTTCCAATGAGAGTTGCTTGTCCCAGCAACCAACGCCTCATTTTGCACCGACTGGTGTTACACCACTCCACCGTCACCTTCCTCCATTGACAAAATCCCCAAGGAAAGTCTGGTCAGTCATGGGGCAGGCGACTCCGGGACTCCGGCCTCAGATGAGGTGATTTTGTAGGCGAAAGTGAAGTGAATGAACTATTTCCCTAAGCATTAAGAAGTTAGGAGACAATGAATTTGGATAACGTGTTTTCAGGGCCCAGATGATGGAAAAAAGAATATGTCATGTGATTTTTCGCCATGCTGTGATAGTATACATATATAGTACCAGTATTCTATATCTATCATATGTATGTAGGCCTATATCTATTATTTCTATATTTCTTTTAACAGTAAGTTAGACTATATTTCATGAAAATATAACACAACATGTATGAATATAGGCACCATAGTGAAAGTAGATGGCTAGCCACTCCCAAAAGGTGGCTGAGCCATGATAAACCAATACATCAGTATATGTTTCCAAAAATATGGGTACCCCAAAATGGATGGTTGAAAATGGAAAACCCTCTTAAAATGGATGATTTGGGGTACCATTATTTTCGGAAACATCCATACGTATATATATATATATACGTATATATATATATATCAAAAAATAATAAAGACAATATACATACCCAACACACCTCACCGGCCATGGCTTGACAAATTATCCACCGTGACTCTAGGAGCTCAGTCAACCCTTGGGTGAAGGAGGTGCTTCACGGCTTTTGCCCATGTTGCAAGGCGTCAAGAAACGAGGTGCACAACGGGGGCACCGGATGAAAGATGGGTGAAGATCCTCTTGGGGGAATGGTGTTGAAGTCATAAGACTCGTGTAAGTAACCATGTAATCATTAGCCTTATTCCCTTAGCTCCTTTGAGTTTAGATGGGCGAGAGATGTAACCCACTAAAAGTTAAACNCATTAGTCTATTCCTTAGCTCTTTGAGTTTAGATGGGCGAGANATGTAACCCACTAAAAGTTAAACCTTAGACAAGGACTAAGTCTTGCCTAGTAAAATATATATATATATATATATATTGAAACATACATATATGATGCATTAAATCCTACATGAGATATGATTAGAGATATGCCTATATATTTATATGTATTCAAAAGAGGCGCGTATGTGTATCTACATGTGTATGTATCTATCGAAGTCAGAGAGGGAGGCAGATGCATCTAGGTGAATTACAGCGAGCTCAACGGACCTCCGCAAAGGCAGCTTAACTCCGGCGAAACTTCTCAGTATTCCATTCCCCCCAGATACAAAAGGTATAACATCTGTATAACTTACCTCCGGCCCCCCCCCCCACCGAAAATAAACGAATGTGCAGCTATTTTAAAAGGACTTTTTATCAAACCCAACCATCAGTTTTCAGGTGGTGCAAGCTTCATGAGTCGATTCCCTTCGCCCAAGTGGAATCAAAACGATCCCCTGGAACTGACTCAGTCAGGCACGGTGACCTTTAAACTTTTAGGGATTACATATTTAGTAGGCAAAATACAGTTTAAACTGTTCTTTCATGGTCCGAAATGGCTGAGTAAGTTCAACTTATTAAATTTACTAACATCCCTGAAACAAAAAAAAGCAGTAAAAACACCTGAACATAGGGCAACCCCACATCAAGGAAAGTAATCTTCCAACCCCCTGGAAAGCCAAGTGCACTATTTTTAAGGCAACAGTTACTGGTTTTAGGGGTAAAGTCGCCTAAAAAAATAGGACACTTGGCGTTCCAGGTACTTTTCTTTACAGGGGCTATGTTAGTCTTATGGAACTATATCTCATTGCCAGGTCAAGCCCTAAGTGGACAAACGGCTGTTGACGTCAGTTTGGGGCACTCAGCAAAAATGTGGGAGAGAAATGTATCTTTTCATTGGAATGCCATATATATATATATATTATTATATTTTTTGTATATGTATATAATATGTATATGTAAGCGAAACCTGGATGTGAAATCCAAAATCCCATTCAAATCATATATGAAATAGCGAGAGGAAGCGATTATATCAATAAAAACGTTATGAGATATTTGGCTCTTGGCCCTCAAAGAGTGCCACTTGCAGCGACCTAGGCGATAGTGATTCTGCTGAGGGGGAGGTCCTATGGGCCTTGGGGGGAAGGGTGCTCTAAAAGCCACAGCATGGGACCTTGTTGTGAACGAATGAATGCCTAGCACTCACTCAAAAATTGGGACGGAATTGTGATTTACAACGGTTGTCTAGAAATGTTTCTAGATATTGAAATATCACATAGATATAATTTACATATTATTCTGCGACAAAATGTGCCAGAGATGTATCCTTGACATTCGGGCCCCCACTTGAAAAGAGGCAATTTTCAAAGTGAAGCGTTTTCGAATATGAACAGAGAACCAGCAACAACGGCAGTCTCGCGGCCCATTTTTTTGAATATTGTCATCAATACTATTCGATGAAAGGAGCCAGGGTACATGTGGCTTTTTCCAGGGATTTTCCAACTACCTTGTCCATGTATTGGAGCGAAAGCGAGCCACCAAAATACAGGGATATGGTAGATCATCCATATGATAAAGTGATGTCAAAGCAGCAGCAACAACAACAGCAACAGAAAGAGCAATAGCAACAGCAACAGTAACAACGACAAGAACAAACACAAACGCGAACTCCGGAGTGTGTGCATACATTTGTGTAAATTGAACTGTTTCTAAAAGCAGCATGCCCGGTGGCCGTGTGTGCCCCTTAGGATTTGAATACTTTTGCGTTGCAGTTCCCAAGATGAACAACACTGAAAGACCATGAGTTGATACCAGTAACAAGAAGTAGCATCATTTTCCAAGCCTGTTGAAAGTGTAAAAAATCAGGTATGGTATGTTTTTTTTCTAGTCAAAAGGTATAAAACATGGTATGATTAAATGACAAATCACACATTTCAATTGAAGCTTTCAGTTGGTGTGTGTTTGGATTGAGATTTACCCTCCAGGGAACTAACATATCCCCCCAAAATGGCATTTTGAAGATGACTTTCCTTTTCCCAAGGTGGGATATGTTAATCCCCTGGAGGGTATATTTCACATCATCTCCCACATTTCTTTGGGCCGTTTCTTTCCCGGCCAAGAAACGGCATCCGGTATGAAATTTTTGGTGATTTCCGGAAGGACACCCTGGGACCAGTTCCTGCACATGAGACTCGTGAATCCAAGGCCTGGGGCCTCAAATAGGAAAGGTTTGTCTTAGTGTACCACCTGTTTTTCACGGGCGAGCTGTTGAACTTCGGGGGTGTATATATATATATAGATATGTTGATATCTGTAGATATGTAGATATAGCTGGTATATTACATATACAAAAGTCGGAAGCACGTGTATGAAGCATTTACTGTACTGTACGGAGAGAGGGTAGCCCTCGAAGTAGGATGAAGTATCACATGTAAAACTGTATGTAGCTGCAACAAGGAAAGTGAATTTTCGTGTGCGCACTCCCTCCGGAAAGAAGTGAAGCTGGAAAAAGATTTCTTGTATGCCATTCTGGGAGCTTTATCAGTACCTGTCCAGATTTTTGTTTGAGAATTCCAATGGACATCATGCTTCCTGATCACATTGTGTGCTGTATATAGATATTAGATGTATAGATTATATTGTATGCATGCAAGCCTATCTTTTGAGCCCTTGTGGGCATCATGGTCCCAGTAGTGAAGGACCAGGGAAAAGGAAACAACCAAATCTTTGAGCACCAAATTGACCCTGGTGAATTGTGAGTTTCAGATTTTAAATTCCCTCAAAATTTAGATCAGTAGATGCTGAGTTTCAATGGATTCAATCTAAATTCTATGTGGAGGCCATCCCCCCAATAGTCTAGGTCTTGGTTTCAAATGTTATTAAAACCTCCACCTACTAGTACTAAATGGAGTTATAACCCCTATAAATGGCCTTATACATGGATAACTGTTTTTTTTTCCCACCCCCTTTTTTTAAATAAAATTATGGGCCCCTACTTATAATGTTTTTTTTTTTGGGCCCACTTTGTAGTTGATCACTTGCCTGATACCACCCTGGGAATGTCAAACAAATCCGTGCTGTGTCATCCTCCAGGTCAAGCGGATCAATAACTTGATGGCTGCTGCGGAAGCTTCGCGCATGTCGTTTTTAGGATGACGTCCGTGACACCGATTTCAGGATGACGACGGCCGCTACGGCAGCTTAACGCCGAAGAAGTCGAAGATCCAGGTTGTTCATGAAACCCTTGGGTGGATGGCCATTCCCTCCGCCGTGTGTTTTTTTTTCAAGTTTAGAAAAAGGAAAGTTTCACCCACCCACCCACCCCAACCCATACCCTTGACGGACAAAGGAAACGTCGAAGACGTTTTTTTCTGTCCCGAGAATTTCAGGGGAATTTCAGGATTACTTAAGCCTCCACGAACAACAGGCTTGTGGAGGAATTGCGGCAACTCTGAAGTTAAGGTTTGTTTTTTCGAGATTGGCTTGAAGAAACAAGTGCTCCAAAAAATAAAGAGGTGAAGATAGGGCCCCAGGGGTAGCTGAAAAAGTACAGAAAGGGACTGACTTGTAGTTGGGGAATTCTCCGAATCTCAGGGCCGAGCACAGTTGGTACGATAGAAACATAGCAATGAAAACCCAGATGTTTTGGTTCGGATTTTGGAAATTCTTGAAGTGCCGTAATACTTCAGCGGTTGTCTCATTTGATTAGGTCCCATGGTTTTTAGTAAACTCTCCAAGTTGTAAAACAAAGCGCGGAACTGAACAGCGATTCCAAACCCCTCAAGTTTGGTGTGGTGACGGTGCATTAAATGCAGGAAAATCACAGGGATTGATACACCCCTTTTCAAATGAAGGGCGAACCGCGAAGCTAAAAATCAGCGTCAATTTTGGAAAAAGAAATCTGGAAAATCATTTGAACACCATCCAGCTCCATGATTTTGGGTTCCATGATGTTAATGTTCCGAGGGGTGTATGGATATCCTCCTTTCACCAATAACTTTTGATGTTGTGAGTGTAGAAACTTGGCTCAAACATGCCCGGGACAGCGGCCAGCACAGCACTTTGCCAGGCGTTTTTTAGAAGTTTGTATCAAGCTTTGAGAAGATGGGGTCAGGGAACAAACATGGACAATTATATAATAACCTATATGGAATTTGAGTGAATGTCTTTTGGTTGGCTTTTTTCCGTGAGGCTCTCTGTGGATTTGGTGTTCAAACTGGTTGCCCCTGCACCTGCAGGCCTTATGGAGGGCCCTGGTGGTGCTTCCGTTTTTCCAGGAGATGCCAGGACTTTGGGGCAACAAAAATCTAAGGGGTTTGAAGGATAGGGCCCAATCCTTTTATTTTAGCTGAAACATCGATGCGACGATATACTTAAACAATCTTTAACATACTTAATGTATCAACAAACATTTAAGAACTCACCAAAATGGCACCATTTAACCGACATTCCACGAAGGAGGTCAGTCGTAACAGTGAAAGATCAACATTGAGGTGCTATGTTCGCCTTTTGCGAGTGAATATATATATATATATCAATATATGTGATATATGTGATTATATAAATTCTGTGTGCACATAATTTATGATTCCTACGCAGCATATGACCCTAGTATTGTCCAATGCTTCCGCGATAATCTTGGATGACGTTGGCAGGACGAAGAAGGACATGGCCGCTGCCCGAAAGTGACATGGCCGCTGAGTGATTGCTGCTACCTGATGGACCCAACGCCCCAAGAGATAGTTTGACACATGGGATCTTTGGGGTCTCGGGATTGGTCTTTATTATACTAATTTGGCTGAGCTTCAGACATGTTGTTCTGGTCATCCCAACACATCTGTTCACTGGAATTCTAGTGATCTCATGTGATGAATTCACCCCGAATCCCTTCCACGTCCAACCAAAACTAAGTGGTGCTTTGAAATGTTTACATTTTTTCCCAATAATTCAATTTGGCTAATCTTTTTAACCAGTTGAAACCACCAACTAGAAACTACCTACTAGTTGAGGAAGCTTCTGCACTCGGTGCTCCCCTCCCGGCTCTCCCCGGTGTGTCACGCCCTACTGAGGAGCATCCGGCCGCTGGGTACCACTGGCACATTCCCCGAGTCTGACGAGGAAGACGAGGAGGATGACGTCGCTGAACTCGACGCCCGTTCACCGGAAGAGGTCCTCAAAGGACCTTGGTGGGGGAGGGAAAGGGGTTGAAAGGGAAAGGGAAACAACAAAACACAGCCTCATGAAGACGGAGAGTAAGTAATTAATTGTTCCGGATTCTTTGCAGAGTTATGAATCTTTATACTTAAATATGCCACGACCTTAACATCCTCAAAAAAGGTTGACAACTTGACATCGGAAATATCCTTCGCGAAGGCTCTTCGAAGCGGCGTGTGACGTCCTTGTACTCGGAGCAAGAGGCCGCCACACGGAGGGGCTCTGTGGGTGGCATGTCCACCTTAGCTGTTGAGACTGAGCTTTCCAAACTCCAAATGCACCTTGGGTGGAGTCATGAGAGTCTGGGTCCAGGGTGGTGGCATGATGTCCCCCCAAAAATTTGATGGAGGTGTGGATGGGGTGTTTTGATGATTGGAAGTTTGGATTTCAGTTAGTTATATTATATATTTGTTCATTTTTTTCGGTGAAGCAGCCGTTATTTTTAAAGGAGGTTTATTTGCAATGGAGAAGGTGGTGGAAAAGCAGCAACAAAAACACAGGAGATAAATGAAAGCAGATGCAGATGATGCTATAGGCAGTGAGTGCAGTGAGTTCTCTGAGGAATCTTCAGAGGCAAAATTTGTCAATTTATTTGGTCTTTAATCTTGATACATTTTCCATACTGTTGATGGAAGGAATCCGGCGATCACCAGTTGATATATGGAGAATATCCCATGTACAGAAAAGGTTTCATAGATAACAGGTTGTTATCGCCGGATTTCTGCAGCATCGACAGTGTGGCATTTTTGGTTCGTTCGTTTGCCTCCATTGGCTGAGGTTCAATGGATGCAGCGCAGAACTGTTGGCCGATTTAAGTCATGCAGCTCACTGTACTATGATTGCTGATGGTTTAGTGTCTCAGCTCCAAATCAGTGGCTGAAAGAGGGAAAGGCCCTTGAATCAACTTAAGGTTTTCGAACTTTTGTGGCAATTGTGGGATTGGTGGATGCTTGTTTCTCTTGCTACCACTCATGACTCACTTAGAACTAGGGTAAGGTAGACTTTGGGATTTTAACCTACTGTACTTGCAACCATCTTGCTATATTTTGTTCCCACTAGGGTATGACCGGCAGGGGGAGCTCATACCGAAAAGTCCTGGTTGTTTTGTTCTCCAGATTGCTGGCTTTTCACAAAATAATTGCTGTGTTTTTGCATGTCTTTGTTTTTTGTTTTCCTTTCTCTTCTCTTTGTTACGTGCTTGGAACACTTCCAATTTGAGGTGGAGATATTGGCACCTTTGAACATGTTTTCTAATATTGCTTCAAAGTTCAAAAGTTTGACTGCAGGTTGATTGCAAAGACCGCCCCAACCTTTGTGAATTTTCTCATCTTTTTCGATGGAAAAACACCAACGTTTTCGAATGAATCCCTAGAAATGCTGGAAATCCTGCAGGTGATTCACTCCAAAGGTGATCACTCTGATTCGCTTTTGATTGTCCTTCGGGGTGGTGTGCGTGTGTGCATGGGCGATGAGTGCCTCAGATTGCATGGGCTTTGGTCGAACAAATCAAAAAGCCAAATCTCCAAATAAAGGTGGAAGTGTCGGAAGTGGGGAAACGTATGGAAGTTGGTTTCAAATGAAATAGACTGTGAAAGTACGATTATGCTGTGTGTGGAGGGCGGCATTTTGTGGTACCTGCCTATGATAAATGAATCATTAGTGGGTGGACCCAATCGGTGTAGGCTCTCAAATGCAGCAAATGGCAAGGCAGAAGCTGTTCCGAAAATGAAATCAGGAAGTTGGACCGGTCACCAGTTTTGGTTGTCTGGTGGTGGAAACCTTGAGTTCTTAGCTACCACGGGAGCTATTCGATGTTTGGGTATGGTGCACATTTTGGGTAAGATATGGGGAGCTCTTCAGAGGCCAATATCGGCAACACTTCACTTGGCTGAAAGTTGTGGGTTCTATTCAAATGACGTTTCTGTTTTTGATAAAAAAAACCATGTAAACAGCGGAACCCAGTAGCACACAAGCAATCACCCAGTTGGCAGCATATATCATTTATATACCAGCTGCTTGCTTGCTACTGTGTTTTCAGTGCTGCTCAGCACAGCTTTGAAGGTGCATCATGCAGCTTCGGTGTCTTGGCATCGTGGTTGGTTTCTGGTTTGTGGTTCGTTTGGCAAGGTTTTTAGGGGAGAGAAAAACACTGCCAACCAAGCAATCTGCAAATGAAATGATCCTTAAGAATAATGATTTTAGTGGGTTTGAAAGGGGGTCTGGAAGGAGTTTCTTGGAGGGAAGTAAGATAAGTCATGATAAATCAATTAAGCATCTCTGATATTGGGGACGGATTTTGGAAGTGACCATGCTTCCAGCACATCTTGGTTTTGGCCTTCCAAGAATGGTATTTTTTTCAATTCTACCATAGAACCTCAAAATGGGTGATTTCCAATTCCCACATCTACACTTCTAGAAACTTCCGCCACGAACACGAAGTTCAACTGAAAATTTTGGTGTGTTCCCTAATAGCTTACCTTTTAGAGGTTTATGGGAAGAATTCTCGTCTCAGTCGTTTTCGGTTGAGACCCATGCCTTTTTGTGACGTTGCTAGGACCGGCGAGCATATCGGGGAGACTTTGCTGCTTGGTTGCCATTGGATGGGTTCAGTGCGAAAACATCTGGAGAATCCCCTTGGGTCAACAAAAGTCAAGAAGCTGGAACGCCAACTTGCTTCCTTTTGTCCAAAAAGCAATGTCAAGAACTACTAGAGCACAACTTCAGAAGTCTAAAGACTTACCTTTTGCATTTTTTGCCATCAACCTGAGCTCTTTCGAAAAAAGGAGGGATGTGACATTGTAATTCCATTTCTGTTTTTAAGTTTATTTTGATTGATCACTGCTTTGCGGTATCATTACCACTATGACCCTTCTCCAAGTACCAGTGACCACCAACACCAAGATGAGGTTCCGTGGGATCCCGGGGGAGCCACGGTTTTTTTTCCGGACCGCCTCAAAAAGGGGATCGGCCCATCGATGTCGTCCCCACACTTTAACACTCTGTGTTTGATGAAGTAATTACCCTCCCTGAAACTAACATTTTTGCCTTTGAAAATTGTTGGAAGTTGGAAGACAATCCTTAACTTGGATTGATAAAAGGCTGATATTTTCAGGGGCGAACTGGCTCTTGCTTTTAGGGAGTGTTTTTTTTGATACCCTAGACATCCAGGTCATACCTCCTGAGGTGAACGGTGTTTTAGGTATGTTTTTTTGGGGGTGCAAACGGCAAATACCTTCTCCGGCCGGAGGTGGCCCTGGATGTCTCTAACGATTAGTCATCACTGAGGTTCCTCGCTGTGGAAGACTACTGGTCAGTGCAGCTCATAGCTTCCGATCTCAGTGCCTTCGATCCAGAAAATTTCGGGTTTTTTCTCGTCATTTTTGGGAATCTCCTGTGACCTTATCATTCTGGAACATCCCAGTAATAGGTTGGTGGAAATATGAGTTTAAATTGATTCATCCCAAAAGAATTTTTTCAAGGGGAGCTCAATATGAATATCCGAAATCTTTATGTAAGGTAGTGCGAGATGATTTTCATCTCAGTGGATCCCCGATCAAAAACATGACTTCACGAAGGGGGAACCATTTTCACGGAGCCCCTGCGTCACCCTCCAACATAGGAAGGCTGGAAACTAGCCACAGGAACTACCATCAGCAATACCAGCTTCTTCCTAGTGACCTCTTTTTGGGGAAGGTTCAAGTCTATAAATTTTTTGAGGGGTTCAGTGACCCTCCAATTTATCGCATGAAAGGGGTCACTTGGAAGAAAGTGGTAGCGGAAGATCCCTTTTTGTCGCTGTTGAGTTTGAGCATATCGCTCTAAGATCTTTCTTGAGGTGAAGTCCTGGTTCTCCGGGTGAGTTTGTGTTCCACTAATGACTTTTTTGACTGCATAGGGGGGGTTGCAGCCTGTTTTTCTTGTTAAAGAAATGATACTCAACTTGCTCAACGAATTGAGAAATCCCTCTTTACCAACAAAAGCAGTTTTTTTGTTGGTGATGCGATCGAGGATGTTTTTCCTTCACCCAATCTCTGCGCTTTCCATTTTCGCTGGGAAATCTAGGTATGGTCTGCGAGATTGGTCGAGATGAGTTGATGACGATTCTGAGAGAACATCCACGTGATAAAGACTTATTGAACCCGCTCCTCGCATGGTTTTTTTTTCTCATTTGGATCGGCCAGTGAGTGTTGGTTGGTGGGGTTCCCAAGCACATGAGTTTTATGATATGGGAATCCTAAAACCTTCCACAAGGTTTTAGGTAACAAACAATTGGAGGGGGAAGAACATTCAACATTCAGCTGATTCTTTCAGTCCGAGCTGCCACACAAATATTGGACGGCAATGAAAGGCGTAACATGGTCATGGTAAAGCTTGCCTGGATCCAGGCAGTAAGGCATACGTGTTTGCCTACATGTTGGTACGTACTAACCTGTAGCATCCTTTTCAACGTGTGGGGATACCCGGCCCAAGAATCGGAGGTCACCCAAAGCACCAGCCATTTGCGTCACTTTTATACGGACAAAAAATGTACAGCATCATCAGCATATCATCACTTTCCATCAAGGTATCCCGCTTCCCTTCATGCCAAAAAAGATTTCATAGTGGCATTTTCAACATCTTGCCTTGATGGCGCTGGATGAAGAGAGAGAGAGAGAGAGAGAGAGAGAGAGAGAGAGAGACAGAGAGAGAGAGAGAGAGAGAGAGAGAGAGTAGTAGTACGTACGTACGTACTACCGTACGTACTACTACTACTACTACTACTACCTACTACTAACCTAACCTAACCTAACCTAACCTAACCTAACCAACC
>DF241365.1:0-44668 GCA_000507305.1 Breviolum minutum Mf 1.05b.01 | reverse complement strand
AGTACACGTACGTACTACGAGTAGACACGAGTAGAGTAGTACTACGTACGACGACGAGTANACGAGAGACGAGANANAGANAGAGATACAGANGAGACATAGAGAGAGAGAGAGAGAGAGAGAGACATTTTTTCAGCCATCTCCCCCAAGAATCAATCTCTAATATTCCACCTCTCAAAAAAAACCGCAAAACCCATCAAAAACCCGCCGCCAAACCATCTTTCTCCCATCAAAACCTGGACACCGTGTCACCTGCCTTCCCTTGGCCCCAACCCGAGGTATTTGTCGCAACCACCCCATGTGCACTTGTTGACCTCCGAACGCATGCTGCAGATGCCGCTCTTTGCAGGCATCTCTGAGGCCATATGGGAGGCGCGGAGGAGCTTGGGTGGTGGGGAAGGGGTGGATTCGTGGTGGATTCGTTTAGATGGAACCCTCCAACAGAATGGATACATATCCCCACCAAACGGGAAGTTTGGAAACTCATCGACTCAAAAATGCCATTTTTTGGGGGGTTAGTTCCCTGGAGGGTAGATCGTTTTAAATGTATGGTTCCCGAAAAACGAACGAATGTCCCCGAAAAATTTCCAACCATGGATTTTCAGGGAACATTTTTAATTAGTTTTCTGGGGAGTAGATGGAAAGATGATTTTTTGGAACTGTACATCCTGAGTTTTGGAACTGCATTTATTGAGGTCGGTTTTCTGAATAGTTGAGGGTATGGGAAGATGGTGGTCGACTCCAATGACTTCATCCTTGTGACTTCATTTTCTCAAGTCGCTTCTACTTGAGAAACCCGTTCTTTGGCTCAGGGCGTGTTTGGTCGTAAGTCGTAAGCCCTCCTGTTTTGAGACTCTATGAAAAACACACATCGAATCGTTGTCAACATGTGTCAATGGATCCCTTCAAAACGGATCCTTCGGACCAAAGAAGGTTGGAATCCCATTGATTTCGAGAAAATTCGCACTGCCACGGTGGCAGGTCTTTCGTGATAGCATGTTGCGACGCATCTTTTTCCCGGGTGAGAATGTTTTGTCGAAGGAAACTGCCCAAAAGGATTTGGTGCTCCTAGCCAGAGGAGCTGTCAGCATTGAGATTGCAGGTGTGGGTGGACATGGAAATTGGTGTTAAAAAAGGCATAAGGATGAACAACAAACTCAACAAAACAACAAAACGAGTGCACTATTTTTTTTGGGTTCCACATCAAAAGTCAATGAGACTCCATTTTCCTGGTGAATTTCTTCAAAAAACCGTTGGGGATTTCCCTGATTCCGTTGGCGAATCCAGGTCGAACGATTCGAGTAGAACGTCGAGGGGAATCTTTACGTGGACTTTTTCAGAAGGAAGGGATGGAAATGGATATGATTAGTCCGGAGGATGCGCTCCATCCAGCGGTCAGAAGCTTAGCAAGGGGCCATGGATGGTTTGGGAATGGCGTTTTTTTTTGTGAAATCTGAAACGGGACTGATACGAGTTGCATACTAGTGATGTGACATTGACATACTGTTGTTACTATCCAATCAGTGTCACCATGATCAAATTCACAGTATTCAAAATGATGATGCATACTGATACTTTTGTTGTTTTTATCATAATCTTTACTTATTTATCATTATTGATTTATTGCTTGTTTGTTCGCTTGTTTGCTTGTTTGTTTGGTTGTCTGTTCATTTCCTTATCTTTTCATTTACTTACTTATCTACTATTTCCTTAGTTATTTATTCACTATATTATTTGTTTATTATGATCATCTATTTGCTGCCTACACGCGGGTGCCAGTTTTTCCTCCGCGGCTCGGTTTTTGCAGGTTTTTGGTGACGTTGAGTACCTTGGGCTGAACGAACACCGAGTCTCAACCATCCATGCCGATGCTGATGCTTGGCCATGTAAAAAAAATGCCGTTTAAAGATCAAGAAATGAACGGATAACAGAAAAATTCATGAGTCAGCATCAGAATCTGTTGGAAAATCATGATTGAACATGCTATTACCAGGTTTGATTGTGTTGTTTCATTTTGTTTCGGGCCTTTTCGAGTTTTGTTTGAACCCCAAAAAAATCCAACCAAAATCTGCCAACCGGAGCAACCTCCAGGAATGTCATTGCTGGCTTCTTCCACAAGTAACTTTGAGCAAAGTCACTCAAGATGAATCTCGCAGTCCCTTGTTGGATCTCAGCAGGCTCTCTAGCGATCCAGGTCGGGAAGCCTGAAGCATGGTGGTGGTGGTGAAAGGTCAAGGGGGTGAAATTTCAGGTCAGCTGGTTGCCAACCAAAAAAAAAGTCGGCGCATTTTGTTTTTTTTCGGAAATTTGAGCCTCTGAACCTTGAGCCTTCGAAGATGAGGCTAAAAAACATGCTAAACTCCTGCAGTTGAAATGTGCAGCTGAAACCGCCCCCGTTTCTCATATATTTTCTTTTCCCGTTTGCAACGGAGGACGGGTGGCGAATGCGAAGGTTCGCGTTTTGAACATTTTTGATGAAGCTGGATGTAGCACCTTTGGTTTATTAACCCTCCACACCAGGGCCGTGATGAATGGGGAGTTGGGATGGAGATCATGGGGGGAGGAATGGGAGGTTGGGTGGTGGTTAGCACGCCGTCGAGACTCGGCCGAGGTCAAGAATTCCTGCAATTTCTTGAAGATCATTTTGAACCCAGAATATATTTGCAAGGCAGGACTTTTTTTTTCTCTCTCCCACGGTTTAAAGCATGAAATCATGAAACTTCATTTTGAGTTTTTGTTCTCTTTCTTGATGTTTTTTTCCTCAAATAGATGGAACAAGAAGTGCATTGGGAGCGGAGCATTTTCTCCTTTTTTTCTTGGGCATCGTGTTTGCAGCCAATGGTTTGGCGGTTCAGCTAGGTCTCAGCTTGTTTGTTTACTAGGCAGATCCCCAAGTGATAGTTCCTGAAGCACCAGCATGAAGCGGTATGACCATGGTGTGTTGGATCATTTTGTCAGCATGTCAGGCAAGACTATTTGTGATTTCGAATTGCCTGCTGGAACACGTGTGATGCACGTTCTCACCCATGGTGCACTTTCCACTTTGTCAGAGGATGAACCTTGAATCACAGCATCATTACCTAATGAGCTATTTGTAACACGTCAGAAAGCTAAAAAGGCAATGGATTGGGGGTATCCCCCACCCATGCTTCATTTTAATGCTTGGGTTCCATATTCATCACCATTTACTTAGTAGTGAGACAGGGTACACCCACGCAATGTAAATCATGAATGTGCAATAGGAAGTCTATTTGCAAATGGTGGATACTGTAGTCCTTCGCTGTTTTTCTTTACCAAGCAAAGATTCGAGGATATCATTGGCTCGGGTTGGTGGTTTCGAAGATCTGGGGGTGCTCCTGGTAGTTTATATACCGCGTGTATACCAGGTATATGTTGCCTTCGTTTGGGGGATATATATACAATCCCTACCACCGAGTACCAGCACCAGAATAATCCATTGACAAACAACCTTTTGGGGGGACCTATTCTGACACTTCGTTTAGTTCAGTTGACTTTTGCATGGCAGCTTTCTCTAATTGATTGTTTGGTTCTGGGAACAAACGGCATAATATCATTATACTTGAATATCATATTATTCATATTAAATCATATCATGCAAATTATAGTGTTATATTAAGTGCATTAAATCATATTTGTATCATCACCAGATATACAATTTCATATGCCAGGCAAATATTGCCTTGTAAGAGGTTGATCCCTACCACCTTTTCCCCAAGCATTATCAAACTTTGGCAGTTCAGCGACTTTTGAAATAGCATGTAACATCCATATCTGGTATATGCTTCAGATGTGAGATGTGCTATGGCTATGTACATATTTGATGTATTTACTGTATGTAATTCATAAGGGCGTATATGCTTGATTTATTGATAAGTTTTATAATATGTGTAATTATAAGTAATGATATGATCGGAAAGAAGCATGATCTGCCCAGCACGGTTGGTTGTTTCCTTAGTATAGTTATATTAGTTATATAATGCGATTCCCTTCCTGCAATCATGCGCAATCCTTCTTCACGAAGCAGGCGGAGATTTCATTCCAGCCTTCAATAACAAAATTATTTCAATATAAAAAGCGCAGTAAGTAGTGTCATACAAGTTGATTTTCCAACACACAATTCCTGCACCTACACCCAACCTGCCCCCCCCCAAACCCCCAAAAAATACTGCAAAAGACAACGAGGGATTCTCCACCGACCGACCGACCGACCGACCAACCAACCCACCCGGCTCACCGGTTGCCGGTTGCCGTCCTGAGTGTCCTAGGAGCGGGTGCGGAACTTGTCGGCCAGCACAGCCTTCGGTATGATGGCTGCCCTGGGCATTCCTCCACGACCCGACCGGGTGAAGAAGGCGAGAAGGGGACTGCTTGGTGGTTTCAAATATTTTTTCAAATATTTTTTATTCACCTCTACTTGGGTAGATGATCCAATCTGACTAATATTTCTCAAATGGGTTGAAACCACCAACTAGGGGAGGTTTTTTTGCATGCCCTACCTGAAACCAATGTAGCACCTGAACATCTTGCCCAAAAGGAAAGGATCGTCTCCGAACCATCATTTTGGATCATTTTGGTAGCGAAAATGCTAGTTTCAGGGAGTGTAAAATTTCCTGGGACATGGGGTTGATTCCAATTTTTAATTTTTTGGAGGAGGAGGATTCTTGGAGAGATTTGGTGCTTTGAAAGTTTCCATATAGTTTCTGGGTGAGTTGTTAGTTGCGCCAGTTTCCGAAGAAGGCAAAACAGATTTCAGTGACTTTTAAGACCATCACACATTGAAACATGCCACATGAAGAGGTCTTTTCGTTGAGTTAAAGTCAGAAGGGAATCCTGAAGACGCGATAGAAGTTGGGCAGCCCTGTTTGGTGATGCTTCTAGGTAGACCCATGTTGGAATCAGGTTGGTTGTTCTGTGATATATGGGGTGGGAAAATTATTTGATCTTATCCGTGCAGGTGATTTTTGACCTTCCAATATTGATGGCAACGAGTCAAAATGGGTCCCAGTAACAGAGAGACCAACAAGCTCCTTCCAATAAACCAGAGGGCCAATTTCCTGATGATTCCTTGGAGTTTTCCCATTTTGGGACCCCAAAACTTAGCCCAAAAAAGCCATCAAACCAATCAAACCATCTCCATTTTGCACAGTGCAACTTACACAGGTGCTTGCTGTGGAGCATTGTAGTTGTCAGCTCTTACATCAAGCGGTGGTGGTTCGTGCACTGGAGCTGTTCCCGGATGAACGGATGAAGGCGACGTTGTGGTGAACCGTGGCACATGGCAAGGCAACAACCATCCAACCACCTTAGTCCATGGGGATCTAAGGGGGCGCCCCCTACTGCCACCACCCCCAAGAAATAAGGCCCTATTAAGGCCTTATTGAGGGACAATGGGTGTTACTAATCCCTTGGTGAGGAAGGCCGGCTATTTCTTGGGGAACCGTGGCATTGGGGGGTGGTCCCTTACCAAGTTTCAAGTCTGGCTCAGCCAGGTGCTAATGTTGTCCAATGGCGGGCAGGAGTGTGATTCTGGAGGGGGTGGAGATGTTGAGTGCATCATCTGTCTTTTTCATTCGTTTTCCATTTGAGATCTCAGTACATACTATGGATATTATATAACATATATTTATATACACATAAATGTATATGTATTGCTTTTGTACAGATTGATGGATCTGTAATGATATTACTAGTTAGATATTGCAAATATATATATATATACACTTATATAAAGATTTGTATATGCATTTACCATGTGTGTGTGTGTAGACTCTTATTTTGAATTGAAGGGGTTGGAGAGATTTTCAAGGAGTTTTTCTCAGAATTCCCCGAATTTCCCACCTTTTCAACCGAAAGTGGTGGCCGATGGTGGCCGTCAGGAGACAGATACGCAAGATCTCATTGGACGCATCCAGCTGCTTGGCTGGCAAGGGCTGTGCCTGACATCGGGTCCCCTTGCAGCTATCTAAAGAAATATGTATATTTATGTCTCAACTGTACATATATGTATAAATATCGAGATGTGTGATTACTTGATATGTCACGAAAACATATGTTCTGAAACGCGCAAATAAAAAATAATACATGATACATGATACATATATAGTATACACATAAATGCAGATATTTTTCATCAGACCTCTTAGTGTACTCTCACCTTCATGGGTAACAAATATGTCCCGTTTGTTTCCGCCCAACTATCTTCCCCTCGTCATTTTTTTTTGCTGGTATCTTCCAAAAACGGCGCCGAGGGAGTCACCGTTTTTCTGCAACACTCATCCGGACTTTGTGCGAGAATTGGCCTCATCTGCGGTGGATCGTATTTTTATGCCGGGCGATTGCGTGGTCAATGAAGGCCACCGTCCTTGGACGGAATGGGAGGATGGTTGGTTTGGATCAAAGTCCAAATTTCCAGGGGGGAAAAAAATAAAAGCTCCCATGGGCCTGGTACAATTTTGGAAGGGGGATGAGATGATGAGAAAAAGTGCTGGGGCTAATTTGAAATACAGAATTTTAAGGTAAACCCCGAAACACCCCCAAAACAACATTGATTGTCAAAACATCCTTGAATAATAAGGAGATATTTCCTGAGGTGTGTGTGGCATTTTGGGTGAAGGCCCTTAGATTCTCATGATTTTTGTTTGGCATGTTTTTTTCGCGGCGTGTGTGTTTTTTCACGTCAGGCGAAGTGGGCAATTCCATGTTCATCCTCTTGAATGGCTCGGCGGATGTCTTTGTGCCTGACCTCAGATGAAGAATCGGCCACGGAAGCATGAACCCTGTAGTGGAAATTTCACGTGAAAGGAAGTGGCACGGTAACAACAATGATAAGATACCATTTACTAGATATTAGTATATATTAGTAGTCAATTCGTGATGATGATGATGATGATGATGATGATGATGGCGGCGTTTTAATTTACTGATTAAATTAGTGAACAGTGTACAACAAATGCCACAACCGAAATCACGAGAATATTGATTACGCAACGTAGTCACAGTGAGAACAACTGGCAAGGTTCACGAGGCAAGAAGAATAATGATAATGATTCGATGATGATTTATCATCACACACACGCACCTAAAAGCATTTATACATGCGTGAATAGTGAATAATGATGATTGATTGTAGTACAAAAACCACAAACCTTTTGAGAATCAATATACTTCAAATATACGATATATATATATAAATGCGATTATCTTCAACATGATGTCATGCAATAAAAGAATCGCAGCAATGAATTGCTAGTCGTTCCACTCCTACCACCAGCATTCATTGCAGTAAAACCAACACTGCAGCAAGAACCAATATTATAGCAACTACAGTACTACTTTCTACATCTCTTCAAATCTCAGATGCACTGCGAGCTGGAACATTAAGAATAGATGATTACCATTGCGCATGCCAAAGCGACACCCACTGGGCAAAAGAACTATCTATATGTGATATATATATATATATATGTGATCACTACGGCTCGCAAGTAATACCTGGTGATGCTGACAGGTGAGTGACAAAAAAGATCAAGAGAAAGGAGCTGACAAGATGCTGGTCAGCATACATCTGTGTTTGTTGTATAGAAATAGCCAATGTGCCCAGAAACGCAAGACATCAATTATCCAAGCAGAAGTGCTTGAAACCCATACCTTCCCTTCAAAATAACTGCTGAACCCAATGTATGAAGGCCTCAACATCCAAGGCTTACCTTTTCGGAATGGCAGGAATGGTATGTAACGTTTTTTTTGCACTTGAGGAAGCCGGAAGCCAAGAAGATCAAGCACATGATCCGCGTGGGACATTTGGCCGCTGGAGCCATTGCAGGGGAGTTGGCAATGCTGGGGATTTCGCAGACCAGATCGGTCGCTGGGCGGCGTCACCTCTGATGGTGCAGGGTGCGGATGTGTGAGTTGAGGAAGAGAATATGTATGACTGGATATATATGGATATATTCCTACACCTAATCGTACACATTTCACATTTCTTTGTTTTGTTGTCTTTCCTCCTCTCTTTCTATGTATGCAAAGGTATCTAGTCAGATCACGTTCGATGAGGGAACTCTTTCACTTTGTTCAGGATCTGTTCGACTTTGAACAGATACAAATGATGTTGTTTTTCACCAATCAGAAGTGCTTCCCGCCTAGAAGTGATTCCTGCGCAGAAATCAGAGTGCTTTCCACCTAGAAGTGATTTCTTCATGTGATTTCCTTTGAAGATTCATTAATGCATGTTGCAACCAATGTGATTTCTTGAACCCATCGATTTCTTGAACCCATCATTGGAGCACCAAAAGTCTGGATCTGAACTTGCACATCCCCAAAATAGCTTGCACACGATCTCTTCCAGCTTTGTTCAAGCTGAGGCCAGTATTCAAGCAGCCACTCTCTGTGTCTTTTGGGAGGTGACACAGGAACGGGCCATGATGATACTGGACCACTTTCCAGAAGAGTCGGGTTCTGAGCGCGATGTCTTTTTTTTTGGGGTGGATGGGCACGTGCATTTTCAGACTTCCGCACGCACAAAATGAGAAGAGAAATACAACTACCAAAAACGAAGACAAGGCAATGCTAAGCAGAGATCTTTGGGACGAGCAGGGCATGGAGGGATTCGTTTTTTGAAATCGTACTTCCCTACTTATACAACTTCGATGTATATATATATATATATGTATATGAACAATTACAGATAACGCATCATATTCTTTAAATATGCATTCCTATCAAAGTTGTCTGCAGATACATGAATGCTACAACTTCCTTGCAATATGTAGCACAGTTCCTGAAACGCATTTCAAGGCGCCAACTGTTCAGCTCGGTGATCGTGCAGAATTTGGATCTGACAGTGCCTGGAAGGACGGAACTGCACCTGATAAAAGGTGCCTGGAAGGCTCCCAGTGAAGTATGGCACTTTGTGTTTTTGTTGCTGTTTGGGTGGGCTTTTTTTAGGTCAAAATGTTCGATTTTGGGCTGGTGGCAGGTGATGATCTGTACATTTGTACGCTGCTTCATTTCCATGATTTGTTTTTTGTTGACAAGACCTTGCTTTTTTCAGCTGGAGCTTGTGAAAACCCCTGAAGGATGATGAACTTGCCTCTCTTCAAGACCTTTGATCGAAAGTTTCGGAATTTGTTAGGTCTCTACTGTGAGAGACATGCCTTCTTCCCAGACCATACATGCACCAGAGAAGGAGAAGTGGGCGATAAACTTTGGATCATGAATTCTGGGCCAGTGATGTTGCAAAAAAAGGGTTTCAGGGTGAAGATGTATTCACCTGGCATGCACTTTGGTTGCGACAACATGCTAGGGTTTCTTGGCTTGTGGACGGAAACGTTGGGTTCAGAGTTTTCTACGGGAAACCGCTGTTTTTTTTTGGAGGTCATGGTTGTTGTTCCTGAATTTTGCCATTAATCCAAGTACCATGCCTCAATTCCACCTGTCCAAGTGTCACTGCCATAACTGGGTGACTGGGTGACTGGACCATGTTTTTTTTTTGCACTCTGAAATGAAGCCAAAAAAAAACAAAGGTTGTCAAGACAGTACATGGGCACAATGGTGGCCATGACTGTTTGCCATGTGCTTTCGCTTTCTCGCTTCTCGGAGCCGCATCGGAGATTTTTTTGTTGGGGAAAAAACTCGCTGGAATCCAGCAGTCAGCAGTGTAACAGTGACACAGATGTGAGATTCTACATCTTCAAATCTTGAGATGATTGGCAGATTTTTGGTATTCCAAGCTAAGTTTCTTTCAGATTGGGCTGACGTCTTTTGACTTTCTTTCTTTTGGGGCTTGCCTTCAGTGAAGAATCGGTAAGCTATGAAATTTTCCGAAAAAAGGTCAGTCCTACCTACATGCGCTGGAGCAATATCCATCCAAGAGTGCTCATCAAAAGTTGGTGAAGCTACAAAAACGTGAGACCGCAGAGCTGCGGGATATGCTGGACCGTGTGGCGGTCCGGAAAGGCCGATTTTTGGGGATTTGATTCGATTTTGTTTTGGGGTTTCCAATGAGTGCTCTATTTTTTTGGGGAGGGATCTTAGTAAAGACATGTAGTTTTTGTTGGGTGAGCTGAAAGCAAATTGCACTTGATTGTAGTTATATTGTTATATTTATACCCTAAGGATCCAGGTGTGTCCCTTTCGAAAGGGATGGATTAACCCTACGTCATCCTATGGTCACGTGGGTGCCATGGGATGTTTCGACCATCAATCGCTGCAAGGCGTTTGGCAGCGATATCAGGGCGAGTTAGCTGGGGCACTGGGTGTGAACGCTTTGCCCGACAACGAGCTCACCCGACGAGTGTTGAAGGTGTCTTGTTTGTGACTTGAAATCACCTTGAAATCCACAACAAAAATCTATACAAAAAAAAGGGTGGAAAATCGAGTTTTTTGCCGTCTTCGGTGTCTTGGAGGGTCAAGATTGAATTTGAGGAAGTATGAGCTGCCCCCCACAGGAAAAAACCCTCAAACCTTGAGAGTGAAGATATTTTTTGAAATCGTTTATAATCATATATGCAGTCTTCATTTTCATGTTAATTTCTAGATTTTGGAGGGTGTATCATTATGTGTATCATCCGCACTGAAAAAAAGTAAAGGGTTTTTTCAAAAACCCTATGAAAGATCTATGGCACCTTGGGTGAATTCTGGACCGCCCTGCTGTAGATCACAGCGTGATTTTTCGGCTACATCACCACGAGAATCTTATATCCAAAATCCAAAAGATGGATGATGTGAAGATCATATACTCAAACAATGGGTGATATGAATGTCAGGATGGGGCATGTCATTTTTTGTTTTCATGTTCCCAAGATGTGAGTGTAGGTCATATCCCGGATTAATGATTTTGCGGGATTTACCCACGGAGTTTCGCGCTTTCGAAAGGCGAACGGGACTAGTGATTAGGGACCTTGTGAGCGGCCATCATTTTAAGCCACTCAATCCGAAACTATCATGCCTGAGCCCTTTTTCATCTGCAATTTCATGCATAAATTCAGAGCATCTTGCCCGAAGTGCTCGAAAATGCTTGATACCAAGAGATGTTTTATTTGTGGAGATGATGAAATAGGATGTTTGTGTGAAGCTTGGCTTCCAGTGGTATTTATTGGCCATAGAATCGTGTGCACAGGGCTGGCAATCGCGAGTGCGGATTCTGCGTGACAAGCGCTTGCAAGAAGCTAAGCGCCATGAAGACATGCTGAACAAATTGGAAGGCAGGATTGCTTCTGGAAGGATCATACTTCTGAACTCTAATTTTCGAAGAATGTCCCCAAAAAAACGCAAGACTGACAAGGAAAAAAGAAGCATGGAACAACTCAAAGATATTTAGGAGGGGTTGTCAGGTTTGTCTCGTCATATTTCATACTGTTGATGGTTCAGAAATCTGGCTAACCAGTTGATATGGTCAATATCCTCTGTACCTGGTTTTTTACACCATCCAAACTTCCAAATGGTGGTTGTTTGGGATTTCTGAACCATCAACAGCATAATGGTTTTGGTTGGTGGTTTCACAGATCATGGCTGGTCAACCTACCCTTTTCCCAACGCAACCCCCCCCCAGAAATAAGGCCTGATTAAGGGCTTATTAACCGTTGGTTTCCCCTTAATAAGGCCTTATTAAACCCTGATTTCTGGGGGGGGGAAACGTTAGGGGGTGGTAGGTTGACTTCCAAGATTCCCCATGGGATCAACTCTCCAGGCTTCAAGCTAAAGTTGGCAGAAGGAAATCGGCGGATCCAGCAGAAAGTCAAACTCAAGGCTGATCCTGCTGGTGGTCGTTGTGGTTGTGGTTGTGGTTGTGGTTGTTGTTGTGGTGGTGGTTGTGGTGGTGGTGGTTGTTGTTGTTGTTGTTGTTCTTCTTCTTCTTCTTCTTCGCTATTTCTGCGTGGTGTGGGTCAGTTTGAATAGCATCAGCGATCTGAGCAGCATCGAAACATCCCTGCAAATTGGTTCACATAAGATAGCTATTGTAGGGATTTTTTAACCATCCCAATGGCCGTTCTTCCGCATCTTCTACAAAAGGGAATAGGAACTGTTACTAGGTGGTATCAAATATTTTTGATTTTCACCCCGAAAACCCATTTGGACGATCATTTCTTTTTCAGATTGGGTTGATTCAACCACCCACCAGGTTATGTTTAAATAACCCATGGTGGCTGTGCGGCTGGTTTTTTTTGGGGGTGGGGAACCGGATCGAAGATAGTCAGCCGGTATCACGACGACGGTCGGATCAACGGAGCGATAAAGCCAGGAGCTGTTGAAATGGAATCTCACCGAACGAGGGCCACTGAAATACATGCAGGACGGAAGTTGCGAAGTTGCCAGTTGGTTGGGGGGGAAACCACCACGAAAAAGTTTGGTGGTCTTGCCTCAGCAACCAAGAATGATGTGTGTGTTTTTTTCTTTTTGTAATTTGGGTAGGAAGCAACTTTGCTTTGAAAACCTCTGGATGCCTCTGGAAGTTTGTCTTACTGTGACTTCTTGGAGGGAGGCTGTACCTTTTCAGTGTGACACATGTCAGGAGGAGAAGAAACCAGATCCCTTGATGATATCTAGTCTTGAGAAGATCCAGGCTGCTTGTTCGCTGACATTGAAATCTTAATCTTGGAAGACCGGTCCCAAAAGGGAGGTGCGTTTTTTTTGTGACGGTTACCCATTGCAAAATGCATAGGAAAGAAACTAGGCAACATGAGTGAATCCACTTGGCGCCGTGGCACGATAAAAAAACGCAAGTTGAGCATTATCATTAACCCCAAATGGAGTGAAACTGTTGATGGCAGAGATGGCAGAAATCCTCTCCTAAAGGGCATTTTTAAATCTGTAGATGATTGGATCAATTGAAATTTACCCCGTGAAGAATTTTTGCGTTGACATAATCCCATTTTTTGACTGACTGATTGTTTCTAGAGAATCAAGCCAGTCCCCGTCAAACTATGATATGCTTTGGGTGGTAAGTGACTGTCGATGATTTATATATTGGGTTGTTTCCCCCAGCAATATAAAGAAGTTGAAGGTAAAAGGCATTCCTGATGATTGTGATGTTTGTGGCCTCCATTCACTAGGAGGGGGGGACCACCCAATTTGTATACATGATTACACATGTAGGATTTTCCTATATCGATTCCCCAAATTTGTTGTAGTTATTTTGGAAGCAACCGCAACGAAAACCTTTCTTATCTAGTTTAGGTAATGTTGATATAGGGGATTTGATACTACACAGTGCTGTGAGGATTGCAATGAGCCATTGTAAGGATGCTGGTGAACCAACCAATATCGTGGCATGAAACCTCGAAGGGGATGTCGTGCGGGTTCTGTACACTCCCGAAAATGAACGGCTGGAACGTCAAACTCACCTGTTTGAAAAAAAATGAAAAGGAACATCATCTTCCAAACCTCCATGATTACACCCCCAAAGATCAACATAGAACCTGAAAATGATGGTTTGGTTCAGATGATTTTCCTTTCCAGTGGTCTATTCTCAGGTTCCAGCCGTTAATCCTCCGGGTTTGTGTTTTTTCACCGGGTGTGGCCTCAGCCTCAGCCTGGTGGGATTTTGTGTCTTCCCACCAGGCATGGGAAGATGCTTCAGATCCATTTGCTGAGAGCTGGCCACGCTCTGCACAGCAGCATCCTATGCTGAAGGCTGGAGGGGCAGCCTGAGGTCATGAAGGGATAGCACGAAGATCCCAAGCACCTATGTGAATATATGGGTGTAGACTCCTTGGGTAAACGAACCTAACATGGACCGTTTTGAAAATGTACCTCTGAATTGAAAATGAGTGATTTTCCATTGCCATGTTTCATATGAGATGGTTCTGAGTTCCTTTTTTTTTTTCTTAGGGGCCAACGTCGTCTGATATCCTCCGGTTGGTGACTCCAGGAATGGCCTCAGCCAAGACCTTCGCCCCACTATCGCTTACACGTTTGGGATGTGGTGAGGTGAAATTCACCGATTGAATGGGGGGGATCTGTGAAGATCTGGTGGAGAAAAAAATCTGGCAGAGTTGATCAAATCGGCCTTCCTGTTCTAAGTCAACTGGTGAAGTTGGTGGAGTAATTTTCCGGCGCCAGACGTGAATATTTTAGGGGGATATTTTTCATTACAGATCAACTTCCTCATGAATTTTGTTGAAGAGGTAACTTCATCAGTTGGGTTTTGGGGGGTCCAAATGGGTCCAAAAACCCCAAGCGCAGAGAATTGGACCCCAGATTTTGGTGTTTTTCTGGGCCATGCTGCAGGGGACTTGTGCAGCTGATAAACCCTCCACAGACATTTACCCCCCCAGAAATTGAGCATACACCACCAGATGCCAAAAATTGCAAGATGTAAGGAACCACCTTTTCCACACCATCATTTTGGGTATCCATGTTAGTTTTCGGGGGTGTACTTTGGCTGAGGGGAAATTTGGTTTTCCAACGCGGCCTTCTCATGGAAAAAAACTCAGATATGAATTTTATCACGCCGGTTAAAGACGGCATCACCCGGAACATGGTTTCATATAGATGCATAAAAAGAATATCTAGACTATATGCAATAATATGTATTTACATTTGTGTATATGTGTCTACTACATGCATATATACATATGTGTATATAAATATTTATATGTATAATATATATCTATATTTATATGTATAATACATATCTATATTTGTGTATATATATATATATAAGGAATCCTCCTGTGTGTCCATCGGACACTTCGGTTCGCCGGTCCTTCACCCCGCAATCCCACGGGTGGCTAAAAATCTGGTCACAGCTGTCAGTTTGAAGAGTGTTTCCAATATTTTTCTTATTGTATACGTATATATGCATATATAAACAAACTTACATGTACAACATAAAGAGATAATCATTTGCTTTGAGACTTTGGAATCAACATGACAATGAGCTAAAGGTGGATATGAAACTTGCTCTCCCAAAAGGCCTTCTCACCTTCACCTTGGTGAGGCAAGAGTTGCGTTCCCAAGAAGGAGGTACTCCAAGTCAAGTGCTGCCTTTGTTGGGCACCAAAGGAAAGAGGCCGCGTTTACCGCGACTTCGAACCACCGAGAGTCTAGTCGAAAGTAACGTGCTAACCATGGTAACTACAAAGATCAATCAATATATTATGGTCTCCTTCTAGGCGGGTGGCGGGTGTGGTTCAGGTCAAGTTTCTTCATATCGAGCGTAAAATAACAGGTGTCGTTCACTCCCACCTGCCCTCCCACTACATACGTAAACACGCGCCTGGTTGACGACTTGTAATGTTCACTACTCGCCGCACGCAAAACAAAGCTTAATGCTTTCGCTTCCATGCTGCAAAACTGCGCTGTGCACATGCTAAGGGCAATTTCATTGCATTTCTTTCGTGCGCCCGTGAGCCGCTGTTGTTTTTGTGATGGCCCTATCGTATTTCAGCGTTTGCACGCCTCACCGCATCCAAGCCTCCAACAAGCATTCTGTGGCATGCCACCTTTGACATCCCAACCTTTCGGTGTGTCATGCGTTTAGAAGAATTGTGAGTCACATGACCTATACCCGTTCTCACAAGAGCGACCCGTGGTTTGTGAAACTGGGAGTCAAATAACCAAACATCGCCTGTACAATGTTCCTTTGTCAAGATTTGGCTTTCTTCCTGGCTTGGGTGCGAATGAAATTTTGCAATGGCAGTGACTACCCCAAGGAATCCCTCCTGGTGCGTTTTCCTTGGAAAAATATTGGGAATCAGGGAGCAGTTGGGCGCATCACATGTAAATTCACAATCACTTCTGAACGCAAGACGCGGATTACCTGAGAAAGGTGAACCCAAGGAATGCGGCAGGATTCCCGCGAAATGCATTTTCTGTGGAAAAAGACAAGGAATGTGGGAGCGGTCGACCGCATCACATGTAAATTTACAATCACATTGAACCCAAGACGTGTTTGCTTGAGAAAACACAAGGAATCTGAAAGGGTTTCCGCGACGCACGTTTTGGTTGAAAAAAGATTTGGAATCCGGGAGCGGTTGGTCGCGTGTCATATGAATTTACAGTCACATTGACATTGAACGCAAGACGCATTTTGCCTAAGAAAACACAAGGAATCTGGCGAATTGGTACGACACGCATTTTCCTTGTAAAACACAAGGAGTCGGCCGGGGTCGGTCATGCGTGACATTAAATTCACAGTCAAAATAAAGCACAGGCTTATCTTAAATGAGAAAACATAAGGAATCTGGCGGGGTTAGCGGGAGTGACAAATAAATTTACAGTCAAAATGAAGCCTAGGCGCATTTTACATGCGAAAACACAACGATTTCTCATTCGTCGGTGGCGGACTGAGGAGGGGGTGTATTAATAAGGAACAGAGATAAAATAAGTCGTTTTGCGATGTCTTCGGCAATAAGACCTTCAAAGCCACAGGTTGTCCCTTGGTAGTGAGAAAATGGTTAGTTAGACTTCGGTCGATCAACATCTGGGATAGTATGCCCATCAACTGAATAGCTGGAGAGCCAAATTTTTTGCAGCCCAAGATCGGTGGGGGAAGAAAACGCCAACAAACTTTGGCCAGTTTCTTCCGATAGGCTGTCTGGATGGCCTATTGTTTTTGATAAATTATCTTTTCCTTTCGAGAACACAAAAAGACCCACGCCTTTTCCACCCTACCTGACCTCAGGGACGATGCTCCTTCGCAAGGCAGGCTTCGGGAAGGACTCCGGGGGCGTATTTTTGAGGTAAGCTGGAGGGAACAATTTTTTTCCAACCAAAAATGTCACCGTACTTCGACTTCAGGTTTGAGCCTTGTTGATCTTATTGTAAACTGGATAAACATATGAAACTTTCGGTGAGCCAGAAAAGAATTGTTTGTTAACCCATCATCAAGAACTGCTCCTGGACACCCATGAAACGTATTAAATCACCCTCACAAAACATAAACAACCATCAACAAGTGGAGGCTTAGGCGAAAGTAGCGTTAGATGAAAGTAAAGTGGAAGCCCCGCAGCCGTTTTTCTGCACGTGAGTCGCAGGTTCCAAGAGCCCAGGTACGGCAGGGTGTTTGTGGGGGGACAGGTCGACGAAGTTGAACTTGGAAAAACATTGAGAAACAGTCACGAAATTATCCTCATGACAACCATTTCGCGAGGGAAAGTCATTTTCTCTTTTCAACATCCTCACAAAAAATACCAACCTTTTTTTTTGTATAGTAAATTTAGTAGCCGTTTTTTTTTGGGGGGGGGGTAAAGTCTGTTGTTGGACATTCCAATTAAGCAGCCTTTCCCTCTTCCTGCCTGCCTTGGCAGGAGGCAGAAGACGTTCGGTGACGACAACCAAGTTCCGCACGGGAGTGAAGGCTGTTTTGTTGAGCCTCGGCGGAGATTCGGTCGGTTCATGCCGAATGGATGGTTGGGAACCTCCAGGGTCCAAACGGATGATTTTTTTGGAAGATTGAAAACAATCGGAGGTGGCACCTGTTTTGACAAAAACATGCCGGTTTTATACATTTCTCCTTGTATTGTCCTTGCAGCTCCAAGGACACGTTTGCTAAGCACGAGGTTCGCGAAGATCGGGGGGGGCTGTGTTTGACTGTTTCTGTAAGATTTCTTCTTGTTTTTTTTACGTTTGTAAAACACTTTAGTCAGAGGTCTGGACATCTCTCACAGAAATGTTGAACTGTTGACTTGACATGGTTTGTGTTTGATCAATGATATCTCGGGTTCTTTCTCTCACATTGTTGAGTTGAACTTATCTCATATCCCTCTCATTCAACTAAAATTAGGATACATCTTTTGGTATGTTTTTTGTTTGATCTACCCACGCCCAGTAACAGGTCCAAATAAAGGTTTATACTTCAAAGGAAAGAATATGATCCAACTCAAGTTTTTTGTTTTGAATCATTGCACTTCTACCCTCACTCAAACTAACAGCTCGCACCTGAAAATGGATGCTTGGAAGACTACTTTCCTTGTGGGGCCCGGCCTATTTTCAGGTGCTATGTTGGTTTCAGGGAGGGTAATCCTGCACCACCTGGGCTGTAAGAAACCTTGTACATAAGGGGACAAACTACCAACCTCCACGGGTGATCGCCGGAGTTCTGGTTGCCATCAACAGTTCTTCGGGTTGCAACCGGATGCAACATTTGCGGCTCCCCTGCTAGGCCAGTGTCGGACGTCTCTCAGCCAGCCAACGCCGCTAGAAAAGGCTTGGCTGCAACGGCCTGAGTCGCAAGATTCCCCCCAGGCCTGGCAGAATCTGAAAGATTTACACCCCCGAAAACGACCATTGGAGCCTTAAAATGATGGTTTGGAAGAGAAATTCCTTTCAAAACCATGGGGATTTTGGGTGTCCATGTTAGTTTTTGGTGGGCGTACCCTTCTTGACATGGAACCCACAAAAGGGTGGGTTGTGGATGTGTTACCTTTTCCAACTGGCCTCTTTTCACATTCTATGTTCGGTTTTAGGGAGGGTAGGATGATGGCTATGGTGATGGCAGAATTTCCCCCGAAAAAAAAAAACCATGAAGTAGGGATGGAGGTTTCAAAATTGCTGTTTTGTTTGAGAGTGAGAAAATGCATGAAAAACTGAGGTCTTTTTAGGGAATGTGACTAAATCCAAACTTCGGAGCACTTTAGAGGTTGAGGTGAACCTACTTTTGGTTTGAACAGTGTAACATAATGCAGCAATCTCTGAATTCCATGACCTTTTGAGACCTTTTTTTTTGAGACGTTTTGGTTGGGAACCTATATTTTTGGGGTATTTAAGAGATGAAAGTTGAGGATAGTTGAGGTATATATACCTGGAAGCTGATGGCCATCCATAAATGGCATTTTCAATTGGATGAAGCAAATCTTTACATAGGAAATGCTTGTTTAAGCAAACATCCATTTTAAACTGGTTGTAGTTGTTCCAGGTATATATCAGGTATTCAAATTCTTCAGTTTATTGGGATGCCAGGGGCTTTGATGGTTGTTGAAGAATCAAGATGGCGACTGATACTTCAAGGCATGATCTGTACATGAAGGAAGCCTGTCCTTCACGGCCGTCCCTTGCCATGGGATCGTTGCCTTCAGGCCATATGGCTTCCCGACGCTGGTGCCCGAAAACCAAGCGGTGACCTGAATGCTGCAGTCACCAAAAAACTGCAGACAGCATGGTGAAGTATGATTGAAAACACACATGCTAAAGTTTGATGGTTTTGTTTGATAGGCAGCAGGCCGTTTGCACAACTGGCTTATTGCCGTGGCAAATAATAAGCACGAAAAAAATAAACAATGGAAACCACGCAAATCCAAGCGGGCGGTACTGCTGTAGAATGAGTTAGAGGTTGGATTTGTCCTTCGGGTTCATGCTACTGTTTTTCCTTTGTGTTCCAGACGGCCTCTCTGGGAAGTAAGTTAACGACAACATCCAGATGTGCCAGCTTGAGCAAAGCTCACAACAAAGCTGTTGCGGCACACTCTTTCCTGACGTTTACGCGCCCTAGGCGCGGCGTTTTGCCGGTTTCCTGGAAAAATACATCCAAAAATTCCCCTGGGCGAGGCATTGCAAAAAAACTCTTTCAGGGTGAGAATTGGCTGCGTAAGAAGCGCGGCTCCACCCAAATGCGCAGAATATTCTCTCTTTTGGCGTGTCCCGTGTCACGCTGCCAGTGGACCCAGAAGATCCATGTTGCCCGAAAAGGAAAAAGGGAGGAGACGGCGGCTTTGCAGCCCGGAGGTTTTGTGGAGAGATGCAGACGTCTCAGAAGACATTGCTTTTTTACCCTTCCTCCCATAATCATGGTTCAGTGAAAAATGGGTGTATCTCCAATAGGATCCTTTCCTTTCATTTAGTAGGTGAAATCACCCACTTCCGTGAATATGGGAGTTTCAGGGCAACTAATTTGTTGTGCTGCAAAAGAAGAAAATCAACGGAATCCGATCCTCAGACCACCGCACCGACGGTTTGGAAAAAAAAATGGGTTAGACGTTGGAGGGTGACCCTGCCAGATGCCCATCTTCACCGAAGGTCCAAGGTCTAGGTTGGGGTTCTTTTTCGAAATGTTTCATGTCTGCGATGGTGACTGTTTGGCATCCTGGCATCCAGGTGCTGATGATGGTGGCTTCAAGATTTGGGACACACGACATGTTTCTGCAGGCCCCCGGGGGTTGTACCGGCTGAGGTTAGTCCGCCTCCCTGAGGTTGACTCCTTATTGGAGTGACATTTAGTGACCTTGAAGCTTTTTAGGGTCAAACGTTTCGGGAGTGAGTTATCTACATCCCTCCCCCCAAGAAAAAAAGCTCAAACAGTGTAACAACTGAATGAAAACCGCTCAGAAATCCATGAATTTTCACTTAGGTGCTGAAGCGTTTCTGGTATGTTCACCCCTTGTTGACCGCCTAAGTTGATGACAATCAAAATCCTGAGCAAGGTGCCTCACCTCTGGTAATTCTGACGTGACGGATGTGTGTTTTTTCTATTTACACAATACATACCTGGAACCTGTTTGTCCTCTATTTTGGTGGTTGAACCCTTCAAAACAAGGTCTTTTCCAATCAAAACAAGGGTCATTTGGGTTTCAGGTAGATGTATATAAACTCTATATCCTGCAATTGCAATATAAATACACAGATGCCATGTTTTTCAACTATATTTTGCTTGCCCATCTTATATAAGCATATGCGCACCAACTCTTTTATATTTTTTTGGTATGCGTCAGGTATGTATGATTGTATGATGTGCATTTACACACTCAATACATGTATACATTTATATAAGCTGTATCGCTATTATTATCCATGTATCAGATGGGCCCACATTTGATGAGATGATCCAATATACCCTCCCTGAAACTAACGTGGCACATAAAAATAACCCCCTGGAAAAGGAGATTCCTATTGGAAATCATCATTTTTAGGGGCGAACTGTCAGTTTTAGGGGCTATGATCCAATACCCATAGCATCCATGTATGGTATATTTATCTTCATTTACCATAAAAATCCACCAAATGTAGGTAAATATACTATACATGGATGCTATGGGATATACTTCTTCAACAAAAACGTGTTGTTTTTATTTTCCCCAACCCCATGGCGAAAACATATCACTCCGCCAGGTCCCATGGCAAACTTTCTATGGCACAAGCAACCTATCACCTCAGTAGATTGGTGTCTGGGCACGACTTCAGCAAGGGCAGATGAGTGCATGATTGAAAATATTGAAGCTATTTTCCATATTATGAACCATCAGATTGAAGTTTTGAGTAGGTCTGAAAAATCACCAACTTTTTTTTAAGCAACTGACTCTGTTAACATTTTCTGGCAAATCACTATGGATATGATATGCTTTTGTCACAACTTAAAGTACTCAAGATGATTTAACCCTTGGCGCGCCCCAGTTTTTGCTAAGGCATCCCAGTGATGAAACAGTTCTAGCTGTGGCTTCAGCGGATGATGCTTGGACATGGGTGGAGGGCCTGCGAAGGGCCTTCGAAAGAATTCAAAAACGATGTACCCTCTAGTAAACTAACATAGCAATGGAAAGCCACCATTTTTAATAGGAGATACATCTTCAAATGGTGGATTTCCCATTGCTATGTTAGTTTACCGGAGTGTAAGTATCTAAAATCTAAAGGTGTTTTGAAATGCAAATCCAGGATTAGATCCAGACTGTATCTCAGATATCTCCGGTTTGGTCACCTGGGAATGAAACTTGAATTCCTGAGATCCACCGATCAAAGGGATGGTTACTTAAGCGCACCCTTAGAATCCCAAACCACCAACCAAAACCAACAATTAACTCAATTAACCATCAAAAATTAACCTTTCAAAGAAATAACCAACAATTTACAAAAATCAATTTGTAACCTTTTCACACGGGCACCCAAAAAAATCATTTGCACCAAACGAATTAAAAGCTTGCCATGGAAACCACTGGAAATTTTGGCCCGTTGACGAGGATTCGGTATCTCTGTGGGACATGGCGGTGGAGGTGCCGGGTGGACAATCGGACCAACGTTGCAGACCTTGGGAGTGAAAATTCAGGCACTTTGGCATTTGGGTTTCCCTATGGATCTAAGTAGCTGCTAGGAATGCACTTAGGGTACAATTTGGGGGGTAACACATCTTGTTAGAGAGGTACTTGGATCCATAGGGTTTCAAGATTTTTCCCTGGATTTTTGTTCCGGGACTTGACTGAACTACCTTGAAAAATCAATGGGGTTTGGCGAATGAAACAAAAATAGGGAGTTTTAGTCATAGTCAAGTCTTGGAAAATCCATGGTTGAGTTTCGTCGTTTCCTTTGGGCCATCGCCCACTTATAGAGGCGAACTGGAAGTTAGTTTTCGGGGGGATGTCACGACCCAAATTTCCGGTTGAGCCTCACTGAAACGTGTGATGAATTTCAAGGGAAAGTGACTTCAAAAATGGCTTTTTTTTTTGGGATTTGGTGAATTGTTGTAGTGTACCCACATTGTTGGAGTGTTTTGGAGTTTAGTTTTTTTTTGAGGGGTAAAAAGTGGAAAGCCGTTTTTTTGGGGGGCTGGCAAAAAAATACTCCGGAAGATGTGATTCGATTGTTGCGTATGAATTTGATCAAAGATGATTACCCTCCTGGGAACTAACATATCCGCCCCTTTTAAAGGCATTGTGAAGATGATTTTCCTTTTCCCCAGGTGGGATATGTTAGTTCCCTGGAGGGTAAAGTTTTTTTTCCATCTGCTATCTAAAAGCACCAAGGATAAGAGAAGCCTTTTTTTTTGCATTGATACATCCAGTATCACTTGTTGAAGTCGCGCAGCATCTTCGTGCGACCATGTTTAGGGCTTTGGTGTCTCCATGTCATTCGGCTCAAAAGTGATTCCAAGCAAGAAATTTCATAGTTTACACTTGTTTGCAGTACATGTACATCATATACATTTATTAAATTAATTATATATACATACATATATATTCAAGGTATATCTGAACTCAAGAAATACAATTCCAATATATCCAGATGTCACTAAATCAAACATGATGAAAGAATTCCCATTCTTCGTATTCAAAAACCGGTCCGCCACTTTTGTTTTTTACACAAAAAAATTCTTCCAAAACATCGCCGCCGGAAACCCTCAGCCATGGAGAAATCCTTAGCCTTGGTGGCACAACATGCCGCCTTTAAGGAAGGCATTATGAAAGTTTGGCAACCAAAAGGTGTTGGAAATGATCCACCGAGTTTGACCATTAAGGAGGTGAACATTCACTTGATTGGATCCAAAGAAGTTTTAGTGTTGCCCGTCTACACCAATACCAAGGTCTTTGAAATCAAAGCCTTGTTGATTGAACGCCTCTCCGCGAATCCGGACCATTTACGTTTGGTGCAGAAACAAGGAAGCAGCTTTCGAGTGCAGCAGGATCACGAAGAGGTTGCCCGCACCGTGACGCTTCATGGAATCAAGTCCTTCAAAAGGGTGGAGGCCGCTGACAAAACTGGTGATGCCAAGTCTTTTTGTCACGATGATGGCGTGATTTCCAGAAATTTCCAGCAGAGAGTTTTTCATTTGCGACCTGCATGGGGAACCCAAAGTGTGGGACAAAATCCATGCGGTTTTCCAATCCCAACTTCTGTTGGCCAATTTTCTGACACATTTTGGGGTATCCCGCAAAAAATTGGACACAGACCCACAACTTCTCAGTTTTCCTAACAAAATCAACACGCAACTCCAACAACAGAAAATCGCGTTTTTTCTTCCAAAGACTGGAAACTTAAATCAACGACAGCTCGGAATCGCCTGCATCCATGCTACCCTGAAGGCTCGTTATGAGCTTCCGCATGTGATCATTGGTGCTGGTCACATTGGATTGAAACTGGCAATGACTTGGATCATGGATGGCTATAGCCACTGGGTTGGTTGATGGTACGGGATTTTTTGGCTCCCAAATGGAATGGATAGGATGCGATAGTCACCAGCAGTTTTTTATTTGAAGGATTCTTATCCACTGTTAGTATAACGAGATTCCTGAGCTGGGGAGAGAGCCATATTTTCCCATAGGATCCATGGGACTGATATATTTACCTTACATTCTCCATAAAAAATCAACTGAATGTAGGTAAAATCACCATCTTTGATCCTCTGGGTTAAGAAATGAGCTACGTTTTTTTTTGAAATGATGAAATTTATACAAAAGGGAACTTTTTAATAGTTGCGTAGGCCATTTAGCTTGGGCGGAGGCATGGCGTAGTCATTTGGCGTAGGTAAAGTTGCGTAGGCATTTCGCGTAGGCAGATGGAGCAACATGTTTAATTGCTCTTGACTTGTATTTTCTCATCTAAAAAAGGCACATGGATCATTTGCAGTTGCAGGACCTTGGACCAATAAGTAAAACCACCAAAAATTGAATGTAGTACAATTTGTTTGAAGGAAAGTCACATTTTTACTCCAAAACTTAGTCAACGTCCGCGGATGTTCTGCGTAGGCTTCGCGTAGGCATTCGCGTAGGCTTTTGGTTCCAATTCCATCTATGGCCCAGCAACCTTTGATGTCCCCTTATTGTATATGGTGACAGCCACAGCCAGTACTTGTACAAACTTGTGCAACCCCAAAATGACAATGGAAGGAAATGAAAACCCAAAAGGCCAAAATGAAAGGAAATGAAAGCCGAACAAGCCCAAAAGGCCAAAATGAAAGGAAATGAATACCCAAAAGTTTAAAATGAAAGAAATGAAGGCCCAAAAGGCCTCAATCGTCCGCAAAAAGGAAGAAAAGGTCCGCCCCAAAAAGAACCGCGTAGCTTCCGCGTAGGCGCCGCACAAAGCCTACACACCGCGTAGGCCAAAACCTTGGTAAAAACCTACCGCGTAGGCATGGCGTAGGCATGTTCTGCCAGTGTATACACCCCACACCACCAAAAAAAACCACAGCTCAAATGACACCACCTTTGCACCTTTGCACCTTTGCCAAGGCAACTTCATCGTCTTCGATCGTAAGGACCGTGTAGGTGGTACAAGTTGGATTGATCAAGCAAATACCACTTCAAGGCTTCAAACTGAAGTGGGGGTCTATCACTTACAGCACCTCCAAGGCATTGAAAATGGTAATTGGAAGGTCACATTGGGAGTTTTTTTTTGAGCAAGTGATGAGAAAATGATGATGATGCTTGTGGTTGTGGTTGTGGTTGTGGTTGTGGTTGTTGTTGTTTCTTGTTGTTGTTGTTGTTGTTGTTGTTGTTGTTGTTGTTGTTGTTGTTGTTGTTTGCAAATGGTGTCTAACTTCCATGTTTCTTTTTCAGTGTCAGTGCTGTGTTGAACAGGGGTCTTTGACCAGGTCCCAAACCTGCCACGGCAGAAACAACCCAAAAACCGCGTCCCTGTCCACTTCCATGTTCTTCTAGGCTCGGGTTTCGAACGCTCGAAACTGGGAGTTAGTTCACTTGGGTATGGCCCCCGGGCCCCAGTATGCCAGTCAGACCACCAGGATGACTCAGACATTTTTAGGCTAAAGGGAATCCCTATCCCCTTTAAACCTTTATTTGCCACTGGAATCCTGGGAAGGGGCCACACCCAGACACAAAACACAATGACGCAACAAAAACCCGCTAGGTATCATGAAGACAATGATTGGCCACTATGGGCCGTGGAAAATCCTTGGCCCTCTCGGGACAAGTTGCTGGAACATTTTCAGGAGGTCTCTGAGCGATTTGGCATCCTGCCATACTGCCGGATGAACACCAATGTGAGATCCTTGAATGTGGTCGGCAGGGACTATTGGACACAAACATATGAGGTGGGACCCACCAGTTTTTGTGAAAAGTGATTACGCTTCCCAAAAAAAAGGATATAGTTTCCAGTTTCCTTTTTCCATTTCAGGTTCTTTACTACACCAAGACAACACAGTTTGAACACAACCAAGAGGAAACTGGGTCAAGTCTTAAGGATGTAGCACCGTCTTTGGCCCAGGGTCGTGGAATCCTCTGATAATTTCTGGACGAAACAATAAAGGTTCATCCAGAAGGAGTCAGTAGCAATGTGTCAACGAGCTCCCCCTCAACATCCCTCAACTACTTTTCCGTATATAGACTGGTGTATATATATATATATATATGTGCACTTTAAATGGGTTGTTGATGCTTTTTTCCCCCCTTTTTGGTGTTTTTATTGCAGGTGACTATCAAGACAAAGGGCACCAATGAAGAGGTGGTTAAAGGAGCTTCCGTGTCCTTTTTCCCAGGAAATCTCACCAATCCGAAACGTGTTACCTATCCTGGAGAAGCTGGGTGGGGTTTTCAAAGATTTTTTATGTGTCACCCCTAAAATTGGGGAAGATGAACCCATTCTGACGCTCATACTTTTCAACTGGGTTGGTTCAACCACCAACTAGGAAGATACTTTTGATGGAGATATTGTTTATGGCATCAGTAGTCAATTTGATTACTCCAAAGTCAACGGCAACACAGTGATGATTGTGGGCTCGGGCGCCTTTGCCGTGGAAAATGTGCGTACTTGCGTGGAGTTTGAAGCCAAGAAGGTCTACATGGTGTGTCGTCGCAAGACCATTTCCATGCCTAGGTTGGTATCCTGGCTTATCAATCAGTCATACGATGCACTCTCTGCCAAACTCACGTTGGAAGCCATGTCACCCATGTATGGCCTGATTGGTGTGGATCAATGGTCCTACTATGGAGTGCAGGCCAATGAATCTAGGACGACTGTGACCATCAAACAAAAAAGTCGCTTTGGCATTGGAGATGTCTATTTCCTGGGGGTGGCCTGTGGTTTCTGTGAACACATCGTTGATGATACGAAAAGGGTTAGTGGCAACACCATCCATTTGGTCAGTGGTCGTCGCTTGGATAATGTCTCACACATCCTCAAATTGCTTGGCTTCAACGGTGAGTTCGAGAATGACCGACTAATGAAACTGAAGGACTTGTATGGCTGGTGGGTGAATAAAGACTTTCGCCGCTACATAGTGGCTGAGCCCATTTATGTGGATGCCAACAACTTCGGCAGCACAAGCTTTTCTCCTGGAGCCATCATGTGGGCTTCTCAGCAAGCCTATATTTTGAAGTATCCTTCCGAATGGGCCAATGTCATGGAGAGTGGTATGCTCCCAACACATGAGGCAGAAGAAGAAATGAATCGTCCTGCTTATGTTGTAGAAGCTCGTCATGGAGCATTGACAGGCATCACCTTGAGCCTAGGTTGGTGGTTTCAAACTTTTTTTAGATATAAATCCTTTTTTTTACTTTTAAACCTTACCCTGGAGAAATGATCCACTTCGACCTTACGCACCAATTTTCTCCAATTTTTTTTGAACCCAAAAACAAGAACCAGGAGTGCTCTTGTGAGAGGTTTAGCCGAGGCTGGAGCAGTTTGGGGGCCTTTGAAACGGCAAAAGCAACTTGAAATTCATCCACCTGAGAAGATTTTAGAATGTGCCAAGCGTGAGTGGGATGAATGGAGAAAAAGCCTCAATAAGATGGGATATGAAAACACACCAGACTCTTGGAGATATTTTTCGCAATTTTTCCCCCAACACAAACAAGGTGGAATTTCACGTGCTGGTATTTTTTTGCAAAAAAATATGTATGGTTTCTGTAGCCATTTTTGGGACAAGCACAGTGCGGCGATAGGTGTTGAGGTTGTATGAAGTGAGAGTGACTTACACTCCGGTAAACTAACATAGCAATGGGAAAATCCACCATTTGAAGATGTATCTCCTATTAAAAAATGGTGGATTTTCCAGCCAGCTATGTTAGTCTGCCAGAGGGTAGGTTACTTCCTTCCAATTTTTTTTCTCATTTAGCCAGATCCATGACTCTCCTAATCATGTAGGTCCAGCAGGATAGCGAATCCATGTGGATATGAGCAAACCTTTAAAGGGGGGCGTGACTTTTGATAATTGAAGACTATGTAATGTAACTGTTATAAATGCACATAAGAACATATATTATAGATATATATACAATATTTATAGAGATATAGACTATCGATATGGATTTGATATAGATATTAGCTCCCATGTTGTTGCTTTCTCTTCTTCTTGCTTACCCTTTTTCTTTGCTTTGCTTGTTTTTTGGGGGGTGTTTCACTGACCACCACAAGTGTCTGAAAAACCCGCCAGCCATCCCTAAGGAATATCCCTATACCTCTGAGATCCTCAAGGAGCACTGTGATGCAGAAGTGGCTGAGTTCACTAAACGCTTTGGTTCGGGCTGAGGGAATTTCGAACGGAACGGATGCCGGCTGCGAAAAGAGGTGGTGAAAAGTGAAAAGGACGTGAATGATGAAAGCACACAGAGGATCCTAGGAAGATTTTTGAGTTTTGCTTTGCTTGCTTGGGGTGTGTAGGGTGGAGATCTTGTGGGATGAAGGGAGAATTTAATTTGAGGGATGTTTTTAAGGAATATATTTGCACTGTTGGTGGTGGGAGTTCTGAATTTTCCAGCTGTAGTAGTGGACCTGATGGATTTTTTGAATGCAATGCATCTGGATTTATGATACGAAGAAGCGTGTTCGTGCAGAGAGTCTCCCAAGTGTCGTTGACTTCCCGAAACAAATCCCAATCTGTGCCCTTAATGTCACCCAGGCATCCCCAAAATTCCAAATCTGGTTTCATGTTGTACCCGTCTTCAACCCGAAATGGATGGCGCAACCAATCAGTCTGTGAGTTTTCACCAGTTTTTCTTCCTCCAAAGGATAGATCTCCAAACTTGGATGAACTATCCATCCTCCCATTTGCCATGCTTCAGTGTGAAACTAGGAAGGCATCCCCATCTTCCAGTCAAAAAATCAACAAGATGATCTACTTGGTGGTTTCAAATATTTTTTATTTTCACATTTACCTGGGGAAATGATCCAATTTGACTAATATTTTTCAAATTGGTTGAAACCACCAACTAGTGATTCCATCCTTTGTCTCTGTTTTTTGGGTCAAAGTTTGTATGCTATTCATGTACCACTGAATCTTTTAACACCTTTCACTCTTCCTTTTTCTCCTATCGAAATGGAAAAAATGGCAGCTGAAAGGTAACTATTGGAGAATATTGCCATTTTTATGTTGATGTATGGATATCATATTCTGAAAAAGAGGGGTAGCATTTTTCCACAACATAACCCCCATGATTTCCTTGATCGCGGACCGCGCCAGGATGATGCTCCAGGTAGAGAAGCTCCTCCTGGTGCTGATCATTTTCCGCCACAGTTGCTCTTCCTTCATCAGGACGGATGCCGACAGATGCCTCCCAATGTGCTGGAAGATAGCAAAACACCTTCCACAAAATCCTGAACATATCTTTCAGGGGGTTGCAAGGTGATGTTGAAATTGCATGAAATCGAGCCATTATTTGAGGAAATGAAATGATCTGAAATAATTAATCTGAAATTGAAGCTACCCCAGTATGAAGTGGATAGAATCCGTTTTTTTTGAGATGGAGTTGCCGTTCGACAGCAGTGCAGTGTTCGTGTTGGTGTTCTCATCACTTTTTGGAGCATGGCAGATTTGGAAATTGGGGATGAGTGTATGGGGGGTGAATCGATATGATCCATCTATATACATGGATATAATCTCATGTCCTGTCTTTTTTGATGGAATTTTTGCTGATTCGAATTATTAATTGGAAATCAATATTTTCAGAGTTCTCATCACAAATTCCAGAGTGACATTTGATGAGATTTATTTGCATTCCCCCCCCCCCAAACTAAGATGACAGTGGAAAATCCACCATTTGAAGATGTATTTCCTATTGAAAATGGGAATTTTCCAATGTCATATTAGTTTCAGGGAGGGTAGTTAGAACAATCCACAAGTCAGTTGCCCCCGCTCCCCCGACAACGTCCCATGCGAAAACCATCTCCCCGCAGCACTGCAGCACACCAGGGGCAGAAAGACCCAAAGGAATTGCGGCGACGAACTCAGGAACTCATTTGTGACACACCTCATGTGAATGCATTTCTCTTGGCCATCTTTTGCATGTGTTTTTTTTTTTCGAATGTTTTGTGTTTTTTTTGTTGTTTTTTTTGTTTGGAGGGGGGGGGGGGCAGGGCGGCGCAATAATTCATGCCTTGCAGACATCCATGGAGTGCCTTGAAGGTTTCAACCTTTTTGCCTCATTAATTCTAAGATCTCACCCTCACACCCCTGGAAATTACCTGGGACCCTTTTCACCAACAGTTCTGAAGGAATTTCTTTCTTTGTAAGGGTTTGAGGAAGTCTGCGGTATCTTCCCAGGGTATGTGGGCACCCACAACTCTCGAAGGTGGCACCCACAACTCTCGAGCGTATGCATCGTGACTGCTGCAAGTAGCTTGACCTGGATGGTGGAGTTTGAATTTGGGCTGTATCCAAATGCTCATAGTTGTTTAATGTTTATTTCCATTTCCAGGAGATCGGGAGATTCACCATGTGCTTGGGATCAAGAAGAATTCATGACCCATTCATGATGAAATCAATTTGATTCAAATTGCAACCACCGTAGTTTTTTTTGATTCACATGTGTGGTGAAACCATCGCACAGGTGGCTTCAACATTTTCAAAACCTGCATCTTGGCGAAAGGCGCCGGTTTTTGGAGGCGAAAAAGGCAGCGGGTTTTTGACAAACCAATTTTTAGTAGCATGTGGAATGGGACGGTAATGCAAAAATTGTGTGTGTGATTTCCATTGAGGTGAAGTCGAGTTTAGGGAAAACAATATGAAAACCGTGTTTCTTCCTTTCCACAATTCTTTCGGCATAAGATAAGAATTGCAACATCCCTCCCAAATTCCAACGTTTATGCTTGTTTTGTTTGCAAACGTTATTTACTACCCATTTGTCAATCAGTTTTGCTGGGCCCCTGCTAGGCACCCCGTTGCCCAATTCATTTCTGATTTCAATAAGGTTTCGATTAAAGCTTTAATAAGAAAACAATCTTGCGCATTTGGGCTTTGGGGTTTGTAAAGGAAAGGAAATTACGGAAGATGAATGGATATGAATGGAAGTGAGACGGAAAAGATAAATGGGAGCGAGACGGAAAACAAACGTTTTGTTGTGTGGCTTGTAGGGGTAGCGATGTTTTTTTTAAAGTAATTGGCTTTCTTTCCGAGGATTTTTTTCCATAGTTAGGTCTTTCCGAATTCCAAAAATAGTTATCCAGCAAGAGGACAGTGATGGAGGGAAACAGAAAAGATCCGGAAACAGAGAGGATTGTGAGCACCCATCGTGGTTTCTTAGTTTTTGAAGGAAAAATAAATCATGGAAAAGTCATCCACAGCGGACAGATGTAGAAAAAACTCCCTCTTTTTTCTCCATACCATAATTCTGTACGTGACCACACTAGATATATGCTTATTTATTTGACAGGCTCTAAACCAGCATTCACATTCATGATTGAATATATAATATGTATGTATCCTTTACTTTAGTCACAATGTGTCTTTCTAGATTTAGAAATGCTGTAGCTACGTTACTTGTACATAAACATTTTATAGTTTGCATCGATGCAAGCATGTGGAAAACACTTTTCCTTTCGTCGTAAGGCAGGTAAACTTTCATCGAACATCATACCTTTGATGTTTCTGTAGATGATGCGTGTGTGCCGGAAAACACTTGTTGATGATAAAGTTCTTAATCGAAACATTGTGACAAAATAAACTTTAAACAATTCTGAACTCAAAAAGCAACACGTGGAGACTCAACTTGGAAATCCTTGATTGATAGACAGCATACACACTGATCCAAATGTTTATCTTGATCCTGCCTGAAATTTGATGTTGCAAAACCAATGCAATGTTCAATATGTATGATTATTTTTATTTTGGATTTCACATTACAGCATCTGATTTCCAAAGCTACTTCGATTTCAGAAAATCAAGTGATATCATTTTCAGATTCCTCAAAAATAAGTACCTAACACCTGACACAAAAAAAATATGAAGGGTCAAAAAACAACCATTTCAACAAACATTCAGCACCGAGGCAACATCTAGCAGCTGTCGTGGAACCATGTGAACTCCCATGGGGGGCTTTGCCGTGGAGCTGATTTTTGGAGTCGGAGGAAAGGATGGAAGTGGATAATTCCCTGGAAGATTAACATGGAACATAATTCCATAGAGGTTTGGTTCAGATCAGTTTCCTCTCTAAATGGGTGATATGCATGTTCCAGCCGTTAATCTTCCAGGGTGTAATTCCCATCCCCATCCTGATCAGCCAGGACCCTCCACCAATGGTCCAATGGTTTCGGGTTTTCAGGAAGCTGTTTTTGGAAGAGGTGGTGCCGGGTCCTCAAAATAAGCAGGCCTTTGATTGGTCATGATACTTAGGGTCTCAAGATTTGATTCAGGGGCCAAATATTAAAGTATGGGTTTCCTTGAAAAAGTTTACCCCTTGTGCTGAAAAATCCCTCCTTTGCAGTCGTGGTTTGGGTACGTGGGTTAAACGGGTACCTAAACACCTTCTCCTCACAGGGTAATTATTTGGAGCACTACGGTAGGGTACTATTGATCATGTTGAGATTTCACTTGTGGTCTTGAGGTCGTAGGATGGGGGATGCTAGCTTGGGCTTCTAGGTGATATCCCGGTGTGCAAGTATGGATGGGCTGATATCGTAGAATCTCTAGGCGGTGGTTTCAAAGTTTTTTTTGCATCCCTTCTTGGAGAAAAAACAACTAGATTCTGGATCTTGAATCTTGAATTCTTGTGATACTTTGTTGATGCACAGTACTTAAGATGTAGCGTTTTTCGCTGTGTAACCCTTGATGCACAGTTGCCGACAAGGCCGAACGTTTTATTGTTGTTTCCTTTTGAGCAGTGGTTTTAGTTCAGCCAAATTATGGTGGCGTTACATGAGATCACCCACCACCAAAAGGTAGTTTGTGGACAAGAGGCAAAAGTTGTCGGGAAAAAGGTGCTGGGGAAATACCTTCCCTGAGACTAAAACATAGCACCTGAAAATTGATGGTTGATAGACTACATTCCTTTTGGGGCCCGGCCTATTTTCAGGGTTGACTTGTTAGTAGTAGGGAGTGTATCCATCATTTTAATGTCACAGAAGGTTCAGAGGATTTTTTGTAGATCCAAGCCGCATCAACACTTCAACTGGTGGAGTGTGGAACATCTCCAGTGCCTCTGAAAATCGTTGCCCATAAGCCGGTGAGCCTTTCGTGAGCCTTTTTTTTTTGCGAAAAAAAGACCTTGCCGCCGTTGCAGCACTAACATGTCCCCCCAAAAAGGGATTATTTCAATACGAAATACACCTTCCAACCACTGATTTTCAGGGGCTATGTTAGTTTCAGGGAGGGTAGGTGTGTTTTCTTTTTTCAAAGTCGACTCGTCGAACCCAAGTTTGCACATGTTGATTCTTGTCATACCGTGAGTAGTACCTTTGAGGGAACTAACAGTAATCATTTCAACGACCATTTGGAGGGGGAAAATCATCGACTCGAAAATGCCGGCTGGGAAAAGGATATGTGATTGTTCCCAGGCACCATCCAGACATATCACCATCCACTTACAGTACCTATTTGTAAGGCCTTTCAATGGGAGTTAGAACTCTATTTTTATATCGATCTATGAATGATGGATGTTTAAATGCCTGGTCATAAATTGATTTTCCCATCCGCTGAGACTATAGAATTCATCAGCCAGGAGAAGTCGCAGTACATACCAATTGAGTCCGATCGCTTGGATTCAAAGGCGTCCATAGCTGAATACTAGGCCACTAGGTGGTGGTTTCAAAGATATTCTTATTTTTTAATTTTCATTTGTATTTAGGGTAAGATTCCAATTTTTGACTCATATATTCAAGAGGGGTGGCCCAACCACCGACCATAGCATAGTTCTTTATATGTTCTTTATAGTTTTTTGCGGAGATTGGGAGAAATTCCAATCCAGCATATCATCCAAGAGGCCGTGTTTTCTTTTGGATGGAAATGGGAAACGTTTCACTATTCGATACCACATACATACTTTTCGCTAATTATCTCAACTATAATAATTGTAAATTGGTGGTTTGGGACCCGGTGGTTTGGGATTCGAATCAGGGTTTTCCGTAAGTAACACTCCTTTTCATTAGGCGGGGATGCAAATCGGAATCCAAACCACCGGCCCTTGTGGCCACCACTGGCATCCATTGGCTGATCAAAACTCTGGTTATTTGATGTTATTTGCTGTATTTTTTGGGGATTGTGGTAGCCAGTTATAGGCTATAGGGATTATATAAGGCCATGGATTATAAGCCATATTAAACATTGGTTTGGTTGATAGGGAATATATATGGTTATAAGGATCCCTATCAACCAAACCACCAGTTTACCATTGATTCATTTACCGAATCTGGATCCATTTCCACCTCCCATTTTGGAGCAAGAATCTCAAAAAGACGAAACGAGTGCTGCTAGGTTTTGGGGCGCATTTTCACGTTATTTATTTTGCTTCCTAACTTTCACTCAATCTCTATGAACTTCGCCCTATGATCTATCTAGATCTCTTCTTTGGTTCACCAGATTTTCACAGGTTGTTTTTTCCCACCCCGTTGAATTGCGCGTGTTGACAAAATGGACGGTTGGTTTATCCCATTGGATTTGGCTCAAACCATAGGGGGCCCCGCGCCCAAAGGCCCCCACTGTGTGGCATCTCAGAGCTTGTCCATCAACGGTATTTGTTGGTCACGCGTTTTCGGGGGTTATCCAACATAGCCAATGGAAACTGGTCTTCTTCCAAAAAGGTATCAAACGGTATAATTACGGTATAATGTTACAAGAAGGTCATCCTGGATGGATGTCTAAATAACCCAAGCAAAGTTGTAATTGGAGTTCTTATTTTCCCATCTTATACTCAGAATGCAATGGAGTGTGTCTAAGTCATACTACTACTGCAGTATATATAACATCCTACACACCCATATTTTGAGCCTTCTATCTTCCAAGTTGATGTATATATATATATACAGATCTTGTTAATACATCTATAATATATTGTTATGATATGATAATGTGCATCATAGAAACTAAAGTATGACAAACCTTACATTAAGGTACGAAATCCAATATTAAGAATGTGTGATGTGATAAGGTAACAGTGAATATAGATACCTCATAAGTCATAAGGCAACAGTGCGATAAGATCAAATACAAGTGCATTATACAATCGAACAAAACATAATGTAGTATAGTCATATAGCACAACAAAAGATGATACTGCCTTCAACTTATATCATTTTGGAGCCAGAATGTGCTGACAATGTAAGTTAAGGATCCCCTAGCATCCAATGGGACTGGTAGTATTCACCTACATTTACAGCCATAAAAATCAACCATTCATGTAGGTAAATATACCAGTCCCATGGATCCTATGGGGATGTTATTTTGGGAGTGGGGATTCGCATGTCGCCAACTTTGCCGAGTTGAACACTACGGAATGGCAGCAGGAGCAGCCGCTGCCGTCCTGGAGCCCTAGTGATGATTTTCTTTTGGGGATGTTGGACCACCGTTGGCAGTAGTTACCCTCCCTAAAACTAAGAGTTCGCAGCGGAAAATAGGCCATCCCAAAAGGAAAGTACAGTAGTATTCTAACCATCCATTTTCAAGTGCTATGTTAGTTTCAGGGAGGGTATGATTCTTTTAGACATGTTTTGGTGCAAGAATTGAAACGATGACAAAGTCATCTTTGTTGGAATGTGGGTAGTGACTATATAAGCTTAAACAATTGAGGGAATATTTTGCTTGAGTATCAGGCTAAAGGTGGTGTTTGAGCGGCGCTTCGTTTGCCTCCATTTTGGGCTGATTTTCTGAAACCTGACATTGCACATGGTTTAGTAGAGGAATCTGCAAAAAAAGGACCTTGCCAAGAATCATTGGACCCAATCAAAGGGTGATCATTCCACCTGCTTTTTCCCGCCGAAACCATGCAGTTCCGGCGACTCAGTTCCAATGCTTCTCAAGGATGAAAACGGGTTCTTAATAAATGACAAAATCCATACATTCTAGGTGGTCGAGGTGGTGGCTTCAACGTTTTTTTTTCGAAACAATTTGTACCCCGAAACCTGTGGAAAATGATGACCCCAATCTGACTTTGCTACATTTCTCAAATGACATTTTTGGCGGCTTTTCTCAGCCACGCTGCAGCCCTTGGCCCACTGGATATGTGATATCCAGTGGTTCTTAGGCCCATTATGCGGGCACCAAAACCGTCAGCTTTGCTCAGGAAAGGTGGAGTTAAAAATGGACCGCCGGTGGGGGTAGCCGGTTGCCACATGGGCTTCGCCGGATTGGCGAAGCCGTGGAAATGATGGACTTTTTTTTCCATCCTTTGTTTTTCTAGGTGGTGGCAACTCAAATATTTTCTATTTTTCACCCCAATACCTGGGAAAATGATCCAATTTTGACTAATATGTTTCAGATGGGTTGAAACCGCCAACTAGATCCACAGTTTTTGATGGAACAGTGGAAGATTAAACGTTTCACATGGTTGTGGCTGAAATTGATTGACCCCCAAACATGATGGTTGAAACGGGAAATATGGTCCTGAATCTGTGCCCGACTTGGTCACCAAAATCAAGAACCATGGCTGTATGCCATGGCAGATTTGTCCCGGCAAATGGTGGTGGTAAGTTGCATGATCCTGACCCAAAAGGACCTGAATTCAGTTCTGGCATTGATTTCAAAGCCAAAGCTTTTATCAAAGATTCCTTTTACAGAATGAAGTAGAAAGTATCCAATTGTTTTTGTTTATCGTGAACATGAAATGGTATTGTGTGCATATATGTATATACACATTCATTTTAATAGTATATGTGATATGCGTGTCTCAAGTAGCTAGCCAGGTAGATTGTAAAGATATGATGATTCATATATATATATATAGTATGGATACACCTATATCTATGAATGAACAAATATAGAAACATCTACAACACAATATAATATATCCCAAGGCAGAACATACTAGTGCTGTTTGTTCATATATGGCGTTTTGGCCTGTAGTGTCTGCTTTTAGGTGCCCTTTTTTTTGCCAGCCTACTTCGCAACTGAGGGGCGAAGTCAATAACATGAGCCTTTCAGGAAAATAAACATGACCCATAGCATCCATGTATGGTATATATACCTACATTTCCCATAAAAATCAACTAAATGTAGGTAAATATACCATACATGGATGGTTGGGATGAGAACCATCCCCCAAATACTTTGAAAGGTTTGGCGAAGATCCTATGATTTGACACCAGAAAAATGGGAACCTCAAGCAGCCGATCGCGCTTTTGTTGAGGTTGCTGCACATCGTCCTGAAGGGAATGTGGAGCGAGAGGACAGCGTTAGATGCTGGCAGCTTTTCTTGAAGGGGTTGGCCACTGAAGTGGTATTGATCCGGCCTTTTTGGACGTGTCAGGATGCGATCAAGCCGATCAAGACAGGTGCAAGTTGCCACTAAAAGACATTTTTTTTCCCGTTTTGTTTTTTGAGAATTCGAGATAATTTGAGGAGTCATCCTTCAGAAATGGTCCAAGTCTTTGCGGATTCCGATTCCAGAAGAATTTGACGTTGCATTGTTTTCTGTTGGTAGTTACAAGAGACATGAGTTATAGACCCTTCAAGATGTGGATGTGGATGCGGGATGTGGGATTTGGATGTGGCGAAAATATTAGTTTGAAATAAATATGGTTGATTCCTTCAATTTGATTCAAACGAGCAATGAAAAAATAACTGTGGTGTATAGGGGATTATCCTACCCAGCTATGTGGGTATAATAAACCATTATAAGTTATTATAAGGATCCATTATGAACCACCCAGTATAATGGAAAGTAGGAGTTTTTTTTTCGTGGCTCGAAGGTTTCAAGGAAATTCAAAGGTTCGGGGTTTGTAAGCTTCATCTTTTCCAAAACTGGACTTCTACCTGGACTGGAAGAAATCCATGAAATCCTAAGATGTCAGACGTGGACAGTGGACAGTGAAACCCCTCTTAGTTTGGTGGACAGTGCGCCCCTCTAAATTGGAATCTGATAATTTTTTTCCCAACAATAGCCCCTTGATGTTTTGATCATTTTAGAGCTTGTTCAAGTCTTGGTGTTTTTTCAAAAAGATGTTCACCAGGCATTTGTGGGACAAAAAGGGGGTGAGGCTTTATGACAATTTAAGGCGACCGGCCTTAGGGGCTATATGGGGCTATATGGGGCAACAAAAACATCTTTTTGTCCCTTCATAATCCCTCACTGAGTATCTCTTGGGCGTTTTTTTGTTGCATGGAGGTGGTGACGAAAAGGCAATGTCGCCTACTTCCTCAACCAACAGCAGCTTGGTCCTTGGATCTTTCTTTGTGTTCTTTTGAGTGGAGGAACATGGGGTGGGAACACCCCTACAAAGTGGGACCCCGACCAGTTATAAGTTAGATGTGGGGTTATAACTCCAATTGTAGGGGTTATAATCCCAGCTGGCCATTTATAAGGCCATTTATAGTTGTTATAACCCTATACTTATAATACTTATAACTGGTAAGGGGGCCCACTGTGTCGGATACTGGCCGAACAACCTGCGATGATTTTCTTCGACCTGGGACTGACCTGGGCGAATCTGAGGTAAGCGAAGAATCGAGCTACCCGTTGGCTCCCAAGTGATTTTCACGATGCTTGTTGTCATTGCAAAGTATTTAAGTCTTAAGTGATCATTACCTCGGAAGTGATTTGCAAAATATCTAATAAGTGATCAATACCTGGGAAGTGATTGAGCTGATTGTATGATTTTTGATCACAACCTGACCAACACAATTTCCGGGTGGGAAAGCACACACACACACAGACACCCTTCACATCTACCCACTACTCGTATCAATGGAAGACCTTATTAACCTGGGCACTTTCGGATGACGGCTGACATTTTTGAGTTCAGTTTCCGGGATCCCAACGTTAAACCTGGACCTTGGGCCACTGGTTGGATGGCATCCTGGGAGTTGTAGAAAAAACCTATCAATTTTAATGGCTTCTAGGTTGGAACCCCCCCCCAGTTTTTGAAGAAAAAGTTGTCGTCATGTTCGGCACCGGAAAACACCCGACTAAAAGAAACCATCTTCCGAATGTACTACCAGCGATTGCCTGAGGCTGGATGTTGGAAGTATCAACCAAAAGCAGAGAAGTTGCCCGGAAAAAACGCAACACGCACTCGAAATTTTCACACCCGGGGCAAATCGTCACCTGGGTGGTGGTTTCAAGGATTTTTGAAAATTTCGCCCCGAAAATTGGGGAAGATGAACCCATTTTGACGAGCATATTTTTTGGAAGGGGTTGAAACTACCTTCTAGTAAACCTATAGGAAAAACACACAAAGTGGATTTTTGTGTGCTATGTATAGAGTCCAAACCAACCCGTGCCAGAGGATGGATGTGTTTTGGTTGGGGGAGGGGGAGTAGTCGAAGATGAATTCGCCAGCTGATGTTGAATGTTTGTGGTGCTTTGATTTAAACTTATCTTCAACACAGTAACTACACAACTGAATATATGAGATATGTGAAAAATCTGCCATACAAACATATCAAACATGATATAGACATGTATATATACATACACCCCTGAAAATTAACATGGAACCCCAAAATGGAGGTTTGGAAGATAACATTCGTTTTCAATTGGGTGATTTTTAGGTTCCATGTTAATTTTCCGGGGTCGGTGTAGGTGCCAAATCAGTCGAATCATTGAAAGATGCCTATGTTTCCCTTGGTCGAAATGGTTTGATGATGCGAATTGGAATCACCTAACTCTGCTACACCCGTGAAATTTAACGACTGGAACCTGAAATTACAAGATCTCTTGAAGGGGAGGGGCGGGTTTGGACATCTCTTTTTTTTCCTGGAAAAGCTTCTTGTTAAATTTCAGGTGTGGAATTTCTCGTGATCGTCGAATCGTCCCTTTCAAATCACAGGATCCCAACATTCCGAGCAGCGAGAAAAACACCAATCTTGGACTGATCAAACATCTTGATGTCATTGATGTGGCAAGCCTGGGTTTCAGCAATGATGAAGGTGGACGACATCAAGAACTATCCAGCTAAATGACAAGAGCTTTAGATCTTATCAGAACTGCGACGAACAAACTCAGAGATGATAACATGATGCAATTTCTCACCCTTTGCACCCTAACCTTTTGTTTCCTTTTTGGGTCCTCAAGTCAACCCTTAAAAAACAGAAACAGCCAACATGAATCAGACGCAAAATCCACCAACTTCAACATCATGGCTTTCTTGGCGCAATCGTCATGACTTGTCATGACTTTCAACGAACGCTTCACCCACCAAAATCAGCTGAAAATCCAGCGATATGTTTCGACTCAAGGCTTTACACCAACATGAAGGTGCAGCTCTTTGTCGCGGCCTTAATCGCTGGGAACTTTGTGTTCGGGCCACCCAGGGGCGTTGGAAGGTGGAAAGACCAAAAGAAGGTGCGAGCAATGAAAAAAAGGGACCCCGGTTATGTGGGGATTACAATAAACCAAACCAGAATGGGTCCCTATTATAAGGAGGGTTTTTTTCGTGGCTCATGTTTGATGTTTCTTTTGCGAAAAACGCCTTTCATACTGTCTCGAGCGTGATTTTTTTGGGGGGGTTGTGGAGAAGGTTTTCTGGGGACAGAGTGAAGGGATGTCAATACACGGGTGGTTTGGCGACGATTACTCATGATGGAACGCATGGAAAACTATGTTACCCGCCCAAATTTCAGGCATGAAATTCGGATGTGCAACAATCTCAACCACATCACCCAAACAACTATCATTCTCTCAACAGGTAGCTTTTAAATTCAATGTCCCCCCCAAACATCAACAAAAAATCATAAATCACAAAATCATAACCCAACAAAAGCAACTGTATAGCTGTTTTTTTTCAATCCTCTTCCACCCCCCAAAAAAGAAAACAACAACAACACCAGCCATCACCCATCATCAAACAAGCTAGTAACTAACATGACCGACTCTAAGGGACTCCATAAAACGGTCCGCTGTCTCTCTAACCAAACGGCAGGTGTAATATCATTGAGAAGTGGATCGATCCTGCAGGGACAGAGTCGGGGAGCTTAGCTCAGCTCAGCAGTGGATGGCTTTTGGTAAGGGTTTGATTTTGTTTTTGAAAAGTTCCCCAAATTTGAGCTGAAAGGTTTGGGGGAAAAAACTTTAAAAGTTGAATGTTTGGAGATGTTTGGAAATTATTGTGGAGATGGTGTGATATGGTGTGTGAATATATTGTTTGTATACATATAGATTATGTATGTATAAATGCTAGCTGCTAATTAGTGATTCTTTTTTGAGGCAGCCATGTTAGTTGATGTTAGAGGGTGCCCTGAAATCCCTGAAAATTGGCTCGGCGGCTGGAGCCTTAAATTCAACACCAGGTGTTGAGGTTTTTGAATTGGAAGCTGGATCCCGGTAAAGAATGGAAAAGAATACACCCTGGAAGATTAACGTGGAAGCTGAGAATACGGGGCCCCCTGGAAAAGGAAAATCATCTTCCAAACCATCATTTTCAGGTTCTATGTTAATCTTCCGGGGTGTACTTGTAACAAAGCCTATCAGAAGTTGAGCCCTGAGTCTAGGAAGATGTTCTTTTCCTGTTGGTGTTTTCTGTGTTCTTTCCATTTTTTTGGGAAGAAACGAATCATCCACAAAGATAAGAGATGAGTTCCATCAGTTCCACCATGTGAGCATACTATTCTCGTAGCTCTGTGGGTTGAAAACATCCAACCAACTCCAACCGTTGGAGCAAACATCACCAGTGATACTGTTGATGGTTAGTTCAGAAATCCGGCGTTCACCAGTTGAGGTTGGTAGTTGAAATCCCATTATTTACAGTTTCTGAACCATCAACAGCATGAAAGAACGATTGAATCATTGGCTGTTTTTTTCAGCAAATGGGGGAGCATATAGTTTTGATATCATATGGTTTTAATGGGGGCAATTTTCAAGTCGCGAAGAGATGGCCGATACCAGTCACGTCACTACCATTGATGGAAATCCGAGAAATCCGGGGGAAAGGGGGTTCCACCTTGGATGTCAATAAAGCAGAATGAAAACATGAGCGTTTTTTTCGTGGGATAGAGAACTCCAACCTCGGCTGATAAACTACCGGATTTTTGAAGCATCAACTGGGAAGTGGTCCATCCTCCTCAAATATTTTCAGCCATTTTTGAAGAAGAGATATAATAACATACTAAGCCCGGGAGAACTCAGATATATGTATATATATATATATATAGTCATATATATACACATCATTTCCCTTTTGTTGGGGGCTTCAAGGTTTGTGCTTTTATGGGGATGCTTTGAGGTATGGCCAGTGCCCGAAACCCCGCCTCAATAGTGCCAACTTGTGGAATTTTGACCCTTCCATCATGGTTTCATCCTGATCCATCCTTTGGTTATTTTTTTTGTTCCGCTTTTGTTTCTTCTTCCGAAAAAAACACACCAGGTTTCCCGATCTCTTCTATGGCTTTGAGACCTTTTTCAACACCATGTTCTTCTTCGAATTGCTGGTGAATATGTACGCCTTCTGGTGTTGCCGCTTTTGGAAGTCGGGTCTGGGGGCCCTACAGCCCTACCAATGGGACGTTTTTTTTGGTGGATTTGGAAGTGCGAAGCGTTGGATGACGCCAAGTCGTTGGTTTCAGACCAGGAAAACACGACTTGTTACCTTGGATTTATAGCCAAATACGCAGGAAAAAGCGCCTTTGAGGCTGGTTTTTGGTAGGTAATTAAGTTCCATATCCCATGACGGATCCATGGGTATATATATATATACTGTATATATACCTACATGAATGGTTGATTCTTCTGGTAAATGTAGGTATATATAAACAATACATGGATCCTATGGGTTCTAAACAGGGTGACCTTTCTTTAGATGATTTTCAAGATATCTTCGGGGTTGAATCGAACGGATTCCGTTGGATTCCGCTGGGAAATGAAAACGGCGAACTCCGAAGGCTGGAACATCTTTGATTTTGTGGTCGTAGCGATCGGAATCCTCTCCGTTCTCAAAGTGCCTGGGGCTGCAAAAATGGGGATGCACACACACACACACACCGTTGCTGTGTCCCAAGATTCAGATGGAGTTCCCAAGATGCCTGAATTCAGCTATAGGTGAATTTACTAAGAGTTCCTGGGATCTACTGAGGATGGATTACTCAGAATGCTCCCTTTGGTACAAATATATAATTGTGATTAGAATATATAAGATATAATATATATATATAATATAATATATATATATATATCATTCATATTCACATATACATACATACTCCATACATACTCCATACATACTCCCATGCTGACAGAATGGAAGTCACTCAAAATACAAATTTGCACCATATTTGAGCATGAAAATGAGCGAAAATGCAACCACTTCAAGCCAGGCAGGAAGACAGAAATATACAGATCTATGAACATTTTTTGAACAACATGCGGTTGATGAACGAAATCCTGCACCACCAAGGATGGTTAAAACCCTATAAATAATGGGATAATCATCGTCCTTGGTGGTGCAGGATTTTGTCCATCAACAGTATGATTCAATGAGGTTTACATTTTTTCGGTATGCTGATGAATCATTGCCCAGGATATATTGAGATTTTATCCAACCAGCTGAAGTTATAGTACTTTTCTTTTCATTGTTTGCTTGTAGCTTTTTCCCAGGTCTTGGTTTCAAACACTTTGTATTTATATTATATACTGTACACATGTTCAGCCCCAAATTGGGGATGATTTCCATTAGAGTTCAAATTTGGTGAGTCCTTTTGAACTTGGTAGTTTAATCAGAAGAAAAAAAGTTAATTTCCACTCCATTTCACAGCCTCCTTGCTAAAACAGCTGCCTTGCTGCTTCCCCACGCGGATTCAATGGAAAATGTCACCTCCTTTCCAGGTGGAACTACCTGGACCTCTGAGCATGCTTCGCATGATGCGAGCGTTTGGGAGCCCCAAATTTGCACTGAAAACTGAAAACAACACCAAAACGCCGTGACCGTCGTTGGGGAAACTCCCTGGGTTTTTTGTTAAGGATGGGGATGTTTGGGGGATGACCTTCATAGGTTTGCCCCATTTTTATAGGGATGATTGAACAATACACCCCCAAAGTTTAACATGGAACCTGAAAATGAGTGTTTCCTTAGAGGAATCTCCTTTTCCAGGGGTTGATTTTCAGGTTCCATCTTAAACTTCAGGGGTGTAAGCCATGACATAAGGATCCCGGAACCTGAATTTTATCAGTGGATTCAATGATGGAATTTCAGTTTTAAATCAACGTCGCCGCGTTGCGTGCTTGCTGGGCAAAACAGAAACCAGCAGGTTTCGCGTCTTCAGACTCTTCAAAAGGGCGCGGGTGCTTGGAGAAATCGATGGATATTTTTAAAGATAGTTTTGACACACTTCAAAGAAGGAAAAGAAAGGTCTATTGCTGGCAAGTCTGTGTGACCTTTTTGGGATGGTTAAGTGACCCCTTCAAAGGTTAAGTGACCTTCAACTAGAGGCATAAAAACAGGTCACTTTGAAGTTCATTTTGTTTCCTGAATCCTTCCGCAGTGCGTTAAAAAAAGTCCTGAACTTCCTTTAAAAAACATTCACTTCTCAAGCAATCAGGCCACCGGCCAGGTGAGGTGGGTTTTCAACTTGTTGACGTTAAATCAAGCTTTGAAGATTTTGACGCCTTGACTTGACAAAATCGGTGGGCAGTTGCCCGGAAAAAGAATGCCATGTGTTTTGTTTGGGCAAATTTTCTCAAGGTAATGAAAGGAAACTATT
>DF241364.1:38721-81483 GCA_000507305.1 Breviolum minutum Mf 1.05b.01 | reverse complement strand
GACATCAGTGTTTTTCTGTGGTTGCGCAAGCAACAGCCAAGATTCGCCCAAGGCCAGCCCAAGGGTTAAAACAAACGAAAGACCACAAAAGAACGAGAAAGAACTACTGAAGCTTTTGTCCTAATAAATGAAAGGTGTGGAGAAAGCTGAATGCCTACATGCGCCAATATGTGCCATTCCGTGCCAACATGGGCCAACATTGCAGTTTGTCAGCCGTGCAGAGAAAGACAGCCTTTTTGGAACAGTCATGATGGCCTGAATTTGACATGTTTGGATCAATGCCATGGTGTTCGTTTCCATGGCACAAGCTCCTCCCAAGGCTGACGCCGAAAAAAATGTTATAAAGTCTAGAGTCTAAATATGTCTACAGACTAAGGTGATTGTTGCAGGTTTGCCTAGGAAAGGCTTCCCACGGAAATAGGAAAAAGTAGACACCGGACATCAGTGTTTTTCTGTCGTTGCGCAAGCAACGCAAGATTCGCCCAAGGCCAGCCCAAGAAAGAATTTCATAGAACAACTAAAGCTATTGCTTCTTTCCACAGTTTGAGGTCCTCCCTCCACAAAGAACTTCTCAATTCGGCGTCAAGATGCCTAGCTGCATTACAGATCTTAGTCGAGCTGCTAGGGAAAGCTTTCCCACGGAAGCATGCCTTTGTGTTCGTTCCCATGAGTTCACCCCTCATGCACCCTGCTGCCAGGAAAGCGATAGTAGGAGTACATGGGACGCGCTGGCCCTAAGGGCTACCAGCAGGTGTTTATTCACACACCCCATTCCGGAGCGGCGACATTGGAGGCACTTCTGAACCAGCAAAGAAACACCTTCGTGGGCATTGGCATTGGAGCAGGCGTTTGCCCCCTGAACAGCGGTCTGGCCTTTACCCGCCAGACAGGGCGCCACCTTTTGTTTGGACCACCTTTTTTTTTGGGGCAGTTTGGTCTCATGGTCTGCTCAGGCAGATCATTGGGGCATGATAACCTGTGAAAGGTTTGTGCCCACCCCCCATGCTGGCCCATGCACCCTGCTGCCAGGAAAGCGGCAGTACTGTAGGAGTACATGGGACGCTGGCCCTAGGGGCTACCAGCAGGTGTTTATTCACAATTGACATCACGAAGGTGATTTATGCAGGTTTGCCTGTAGACATCAGTGTTTTTCAGTCGTTGCGCAAGGTCCACTCTGAAATGATAAAACTGCAACCGTTTACACCATTTTCAAAAAGCATGGCTCAAGATTTCGACTTGTGCCATCTATTCTGCAATCGCTCGCATTTCCAAACACACTTGCGCCATCTACCCCTACAATACTCAGGACTGACAAGGGTTTCACGCACGGGGGGAGAAAAAACAATAGAAATCCAGTCATTCAGAAACACATTTTTAGGTGACACTTGCGCCATCTACTTTGACTTGCATGGTTTCCCTCAAAAAAATACTGAATAGATGGCGCAAGTTCAAACCTTTGAGCCATCCTTTTGACCTGTGTGTGTGTGTTGTTTACGGCAAGAAACAGTATGAAATGTAAATACAGTATCTTACAGTATGTTACAGTATTCCATACTGCCAAACACTGCAAAATGCTGCAATGACAGGAAGCACACACACATTGTGGTACAGTATGTATGCTCTCCAATTGCTCTCCATTGTAAGAGAGCCAAAGCGACGAGTATACACCGCGAGGGAGCTGATTACACCACCATCAAGATAGATCACTCAAGTCCCACAGCCGCAGGGTGAGAGTAGATGGCACATCGCGAGGTGAAAAAACCCAAAACAGAATATCTATGAAGCCACCACTTGCGGCATCTACTGGACACCTGTCTGACACTTTTCAATATCCCCAGCACCAAAAACCAATAAGATGGCGCCAACAAAGAGGAAACTGCCACTTGTGCCATCTACAGGGCATCTTTGCGAAGACAACACGTCTCCGATTCCTTTCAGCATTCGCTTTACCTGCTAAAACTGGGCAACTCGAGCTACCCTGAGGGAATCTTCGGAAAGAACAAACTACTAGATTGTGAAATGCATTTTTTGCCTTTATACCCATGCATGACGAACAATTCGCACGTCAGTACAGCAATGGCATTGAATTTCACACATGATCTTTGCAAAAAAAACACATAGATGGCGCGAAAAAGAATTGAAACTTGAACTTGCGCCATATACATTAGAAGCCCCCAATTTCCAAACAGGGCGGCATCGTGCCATCTATTCCGTTCCGTTGTTTCATATTGATCGTTTTTGGGGAATTTCACGTCCCGTTGTGCCATCTACTCTCGCCCCGTCACAATTGGACTTGCACCATCTTCTTTGAAACCGGAGTAGATATTCCTATTTAGGGCTATTTAACCCTGTCTAGGTAAAATGCAAGAGGATCCCGGGTGCACTCCAAGCATCCTTGACCAATCCACAAACTGAATTGCTAAGTCAGAGTCAGAAGGGTGGCATCCGACCAAAAAATTACATAGCTGAATTCCATTGCTCTTATTTCCGTTTGAAAGGACATTCGTGTGAAAACTGCAAGAAAGACTTTCATAGAACAACTAAAGCTATTGCTCAAATGAATGCTCATTGAAAGGTGGAGAAGGCCCAGTATGCTGAGTTGAATGTGCCAACATGTGGCAAGATTGCAGTTTGTCAGCTGTGCAGAGAAAGACAGCCTTTCTGGAACAGTCATGATGGCCTGGATCAATGCCATGGTGTTCGTTCCCGTGAGTTGACCCCTCATGCACCCTGCTGCCAGGAAAGCGATAGTAGGAGTACATGGGACGCGCTGGCCCTAAGGGCGTACCAGCAGGTGTTTATTCACACACCCNCCTTCGTGGGCATTGGCATTGGAGCAGGCGTTTGCCCCCTGAACAGCGGTCTGGCCTTTACCCCCCAGACAGGGCGCCACCTTTTGTTTGGACCACCTTTTTTTTTGGGGGCAGTTTGGTCTCATGGTCTGCTCAGGCAGATCATTGGGGCATGATAACCTGTGAAAGGTTTGTGCCCACCCCCCATGCTGGCCCATGCACCCTGCTGCCAGGAAAGCGGCAGTACTGTAGGAGTACATGGGACGCTGGCCCTAGGGGCTACCAGCAGGTGTTTATTCACAATTGACATCACGAAGGTGATTTATGCAGGTTTGCCTGTAGACATCAGTGTTTTTCTGTGTTTGCGCAAGCAACAGCCAGGATTCGCCCAAGGCCAGCCCACGGGTTATTTTGAAACAAAAGAACTTGATAAAACAACTACTGTAAATACAGGTATTGCCAGGGTGAATGGGAGATGAGGTCAAGTTGTCGAGGAGACAGCCTGTTGCCATTCGGCACCTGGTGAGAAATGAAAGGTGACCCTAGATAACTGGCAGTGTGGCGCTTATCTGTCAACGATCTTCCCATGAGAGCGGTGAAGTGTTCCAATTTGCGCCAACCAATTATTCATTCGTCTCATCACGTCTTGGAAACTTTCCGACCTTTTTTAGTCAAAGTCACCAGAGCAGAGCAGTCTGACTTTGGACTCGTTCAATTGCAAGTGAACAGGAAACTGCTGCTCAACTGGATTTGTCTTGGTGTGCAAAGGAATAGGCTCTGTCACACGGCAGGTCCAGTGCAACTGATGCAACCCAATTTCCCCTGTGGGCAATTGAGCAGACACGTAAGATGACAGTAGCAAGCTGGCAACATGGGGTGTCGGGCATTGGGAATGTTTGCGTGATTAGAGTTGTGGATGTGCGAGGTTCGACACCATTGCCAGCCATTTCAATCCATTTCAACGTTGTAGAGTGCTGTAGTGCATCCTGACACGAGGCATTTCAACACAACACCAAACAACACCAGGCAAAAAGCCCCTAGCGAATTTCGAATGTGAAACTGGTGAAACATCNTGTAGAAGGGGCTTGAGCCCGTAATGAAACCTATCCTGACCAGTCACTTTAATGCATTAGATACCACCATTGTTTACCACAGTATTCCGCTGGGTAGTGGCGAGAGTAGATTTGGGCCCTTGGCATTGTTTTCTAAGCAATGCGTGGGGATTACGGGAGAATGCTGACGTGCTTGTATTTGAGAGAGTATCAAAAAAGCTTGGGATAGTGCCTACATGTGGATGCTTAAAAATGAAGCTGCCACCTTTAGGCCACCAGTTCATATGCTTGGCCATCAGTCGCCACACCAGTCTCAAGAACTGATGGAGCGTACCCCATTCAACGTACCCCTACATGCAAGCAAGATCACGCAACTCATTGTATTTTAGGGGTGTTGCCCTGGTAGATAGTCATGGCCTTTGTGTTGCCCTGATAGACAGTCAGACCCGTTGCACTGTGCAAATTGGGTACAACAGGTACCTCCAAACAAAAAGGGGTACGCTCGCCAAAGCGGGTAGATTTATCCACAATTTACACACTTTCGTGAGCGTACCCCTTTTTTAGGTCGTTGGTCGGAGGGCTGTTTGGGTCACCTATAATTAATTTGCCCATATTGACAATAATTAATCCTTGTGATACCTTTCTGAACAAATTGGGATTTGTTCCTGAGCCTTTGCTTTCAATTCTGCCAGGGTCCACTCTGAAATGATGAAAATGCAACCGTTTAGATATTCCTATTTAGGGCTATTTACACCTATCTAGAAAAAATGCAAAAGGGTCCCCTAAAATGGGTACATTCCAAGCATCCTTGACAGTCAGATCATGCGCATCCGCTTGGACGGCCTGGCATACACTCAGATGGTCTCTTGGGCGATCTAGCCAGCATTCCTTCACAAAGGCTCATCTTCATCGATCGCTGCTCATAGACACATCTCGCACATCAGGTAGGCTCTTCCGGTATGCACCTGACTTCGTGCCATGTCATAGCACTTGTATCGAAATCTTGAATGCTTGTCCACTCTGCCCAAATCATTTGCAGGCAAATCCAATGAGCATGCGAAGTACGGTACTAGGCTTGCTAAATCCAATCGCGTGATCCACAAAGAAGGGACCGGAAGGGAGAGTTGATATTTCTGTTGCGTTTGCAGTATGCCGTGCACTTGGAGACCTATCAGAACACGCATTTTGTCTTCTTCACATCTCGATTGCAACGTTAAGGGGGCGGGCCCCTTTTCGCCCTTTTCCTCCCCAAGTAAGAGCAGGGCGACGTTGTAGATGCTTAAAGGCGTGTTGTGGCATCAAATGGGGTTTGGGGTGGTTCCGTCACACAAAGGGAAGGCTGTTGTACTTTAAATCAGACACATTGAGGGTGAGGCCTCCGCTTCAATTGGCCATGGTTCTGAGAGGATTATCATCTCGCTTGGAAGCTGGGAAACTGCAAATAGGAACCCTGAGGGCGGATGATAGCCACAGAGTCAAGCCCAGATGCGTTCCAGGTGACTTCTTATCTTGATTTGTGTCCACTAAAGTGTTCACTCCCGTCCTCACCTGTAGAGTCTCAGTGAGAAACTGCAAAATCAACATCGCTGACATCTGAAAATCCCACCACTCAGCTGTCAACTTGGCAGTCGGTGAAGAGCCAAAGTCACCAAGCGGGCTCTATTTCACTGGATCTCTCCCAACTGACACAATTCAGGGCTTATGGGGCCCAAAAAGAACCTCAATCCAGCAAAACACCAAAACCAAGCAATTTCCACATGAGATTACCAACACATTTTGTGTATGAAAAGACGCTGACAGTTTTCCAAACCCAGCAGTGTTTGCAACTTGTGTGGGATGATGTGCCAATGACAATGAACTGTTGGCGGTGCGAAACGAGAACGAGGAAGAAGTGTCTTGTTTGGGGTATGCCAGCGTTCGCAAATACATTGTGTTTCTTTCATGTGGCTGAACAACATAGGTTTCAGTTTGTCAGATTAGCCAGTCGCAGAAAAAGTGTGCTTTTGACAAGTGGCAATCTGTTCTGTTCATGATGGCAGGCGAGATCTCTGCGAGCAGGTGCTTGCACAAGGGGACAACCCTTTTCGCCCTTTTCCTCCCCAAATAAGAGCAGGGCGATGTTGTAGATGCTTAAAGGCTTGTTGTGGCATCAAATGGGGTTTGGGGTGGTTCCGTCACACAAAGGGAAGGCTGTTGTACTTTAAATCAGACACATTGAGGGTGAGGCCTCTGCTTCAATTGGCCATGGTTCTGAGAGGATTCTCGCTTGGAAGCTGGGAAACTGCAAATAGGAACCCTGAGGGCGGATGATAGGCACAGAGTCAAGCCCAGATGCGTTCCAGGTGACTTCTTATCTTGATTTGTGTCCACTAAAGTGTTCACTCCCGTCCTCGCCATTAGAGTCTCAGTGAGAAACTGCAAAATCAACATCGCTGACATTTGAAAATCCCACCACTCAGCTGTCAACTTGGCAGTCCGTGAAGAGTGCTAAGCAACATCAGCCAAAGTCACCAAGTTCGCTCAATTTCACTGGATCTCTCCCAACTGACACAATTCAGGGCTTATGGGGTCTAAAAAGAACCTCAATTCAGCAAAACATATCTTGAGTGCGGATAATTCACAACGCACAAACAGCTGCAATATTTGCATGAGCCTTGTCATTCTGTAAGGTTCGGATTGAAAGATCAGGCCTTTTACGAAGCTGAAGTCATGAGTTGTCAGGCAACATAATATCGACGCGAAAGGAAAGTCTGAATTTCTGTTGGAAATTTGTTGCGTGCTCCAGGTGTAAAAGCACTTGCTTTCAAAGCTGCTTGCGGACTCTAATGCAATAAGGGTATTTGAGAGTCCACAACGCATTAGTAGACATTTTGGAGAATGGTGCGGGTACCCAATTGTTAACTGCCATCACACTGATAGGTTTCAAGAAGGTGATAAACCCTACATCCTTCAAACCAATGGGCATTGACTGTATTGAACAAACATCATTTCACGCATGCGTTCACATAGAGGTCAACCAGTTGTGCTCTGGTGGCCTTGATACTTACAACGATTCTGAATGCTGGCATAGTCCATAATAGTCCTTTGGCTTGGGCAAGAGAAAAAACTGATGCCGGCTGCAAGCATTTTGCAGGATTCTTGCATTTCATATGACCCGAACCATAGGATAAGCAGCGGTCTTTGGGCCATATGCGTTTGCGAAGCCAGTGGTTTGGCCAAGCTCTTTATGCCCGGCTTTCTTCGTCAAAAGGATAAACTCATTGAAGAATCAGATCGTGCAATTTGCTTTGAACGGAGGGGCCTTGTGTGGTCCTACATCCTGCCCGCTTGGAGGACCCCATTGGAAGTTGTCAATAGCCCTATTTAAGAGCAGGGCTGCAGTAGCATTAGCAATGCTCAGAGGGTGAGTCAGAATGGATCGTGTGTTTTTCCCATTCGTGCTACAAGCAAATTTGTGTAGCTAGTACTGGATGAGCAGGAGGAGCGCAAAAAACGGAACAAGACAGTCTTGTCTGAGCTGGTGGACTCTTCAAAGCAGAATGAAATCATTTAGTGCTGAGAGTTTGTTCACAATGTCAGGCGCCGGAATCTCACCACCTGAACCTCATAAACCCCGTCACTTCAGACAGCTTAAGTGGTTTTACAATGCTTTACATATGCCGCACAAGCCCTGCAGACCCTGCAGGGAGTTAGGTGAGAGCTTTGGCTGTCTTTGCTATCTGATGTTAATTTTCCTTCTGTCCAGCTCTGAATTAAAACGGATTCAGGGTCTATGGTGTCGAACAAGTGTTCGCTGCCAACACGGAGCCACATCAGACATGCGATGAAACAAGACCAATAGACACCTTCCCAGCCTTGTTGTGGTTGCATCCTGCAACGACAACATATTCACCCTATTGATGCGCTTTGGAACCCTCAAGCAGAAAGGTGGTCTGAACTCTAGTGGCTCGTCGAATATTGGGGTTGACCAGACTTAGTGCCGTTTTGTCATGAAGACTGGGGTTGACACATGCCAAGCTAGAAGAATCCACAGGTTGCATAACAAGTTGCTATGGACTAAGTTGACATTTGCAAAGTTGGCTCCTGAAGTGCAACGGTCTTACAACTTGCAGAAATTTCAGAGCCCAAGGATTGAGTGACACCACCTGGATGCCTTGGATGCATTGGTATCGAGCTGCCCAGGGCCGCCATCGGAGAGGAATTACATCACTACATGTCACAAAATGATGTTGGTTTCTGAATGTTGTGGTTTGATAGCTTATTTGGGTGATGCTACGCGATGCCTTCAACCTCCTGTAGTTTTCCGCATATTCGAAGCTGACGCAGGCCAAGTGCGAAGTCTAACAAGTCCAAGATTTCAAGCATCTCAGAGTAGGAATTCTGTTGAGCAGATTGTGCATGCAGCCGCTCTCGAAACTCCAGAGTCTCAAATAGGCGTATATATATAGTTCTCAAGAACAAAGCGTATCCGTATAATCTCACGAAGTTCCCATGAAAGGACTCTAACTTGTTTCCATAGCACCCTTTTCTTTTGAGCATCTCGGATAGCTCGCACTTCATTTGCTTGCAATCCGAATTATGCTTGTTTCGCATTCTTATGCTGCATGCTTACTTGAATAGCTGCGTGATCAGATCTTTCAAAAGAAACATGTGAAGCGCAGGAAGTGGAGATGGACATCATATGGAATCAAGATAATTTCATGGAGGCTCGGCGGTCGCCACACACAGCCACTAGCAACAATGCCATTTATCTCAGCCCGTGTCAACCTGCGGCAACGGTCCGGTTGCGCCATTGATTTGGAGAGCTTGGGAATCAGACAGAGACAGAAAAGGCTGTTTAATCTTGAGGCTTCAGATAACTTGTATAAGACGGGTGTTTTTTTCCGTTTTCATAGGTTGCACTGAGTTTGGAATTTGGTTCAAGTAGAACCAGATCTTTCAAAAGGAACATGTGAGGAGCAGGAAGTGGAGATGGACATCATATGTGGAATCAAGATAATTTCATGGAGACTCGGCGGTCCCCACACGCAGCCACTAGCCACAATGCCATTTATCTCAGCCCGTGTCAACCTGCGGCAACGGTCCGGTTGCGCCATTGATTTGGAGAGCTTGGGAATCAGACAGAGACAGAAAAGGCTGTTTAATCTTGAGGCTTCAGTGAACTTCTGTGACAGCGGCCTTTAATTTGGGATTTTCATAGGTTTGCAGTTGGGTACGATCGGAGTATGCACTTGCCAATGAAGCTATTTGACCGCTTGGTCGAGATATCTATGTGTCATTTGGTGCTTCAAAAACAGTGCACAAGGCCCCTTGCTGCATGTTTAAGTGCCTGAGTCCAAAACAAGCATCGAAACCATTTCTTCCCGGCACTGAGGATGAGGATCCCACGACTTCGAAATATGGGTTCTGGGGTTTCAACCTCGCACCACCTTGTAGACTGCAGTCGGTCATGGTAAGTCATGGTAAGTCCGCTTCCAAGCTGGAAAGGATGAAGCATATCAGGCGCACACATGAGCGCTTTCCCTATTTGATGGCAGCCCTGCAGATGCTAGCATCGTGCATCGTGCAGTCATTCACGAAATGCAGGACAAAAACATCGAAAAACAAGAGTAGCACCTTGATTTACCAACTCTGCTCGGTGTCTCCACTTGTCAACTTTTTTGCGGCCCATTCTGGGTATGATTTGTCATGAGCCACGTGTTGATGTTGAACATGTACTGTAAGTTGCAGATGGAGTTGAACAATGTATTGCTTTGCTGTTTACCATTATTTATTGCTCAGAGCCTACCAAGCGAATGCAAGCGATATTGGGATACAGTCTGCCTAAGACCTTGAGTCCCGGAGTCGCATCAGGAATTCGAGGAAAACCAGTTGCTCCCTGGCGGCGCTCATCACACAGGCTACAGCTACAGCCTCACTAAGTTGCAGAAATGCTTCTTGTGGCTTTAGGACTGCTGAGCCTCTAGACTGAGAAATCCAGCGGCGAGCGTTTGGAATTTGCACTGCACAACTTACGTTCCAAAAACAGGGTGCATGAAGTTGCCACCACAAGAGTTACACGAGTGCCCGGGCCTGCAAGTGCAACTTGCACTGTTGTTGTTTGCCTACTTTTCTCATCCACTTGGCTGCGACTGCGAGTGAAGGATGAGAGCACATTGGGCTTCGATCCCTGCCGGGAGGTGTTGTAGTGGGGTCCAAGCATTAGGACTGGCAAATCAAATCGTGCAGCTACACCAGGGTCGCAGGCAGCCTCTGGGCGTTGTGCCTCCATTGACACATTTTCTTTGTTCACGATGCCCCAGCTTACCGGAAATCCTCTTGATTGGTTTCTTTTGCATTGTACGGTGAGATGGCTTTTGCGGTGGTATCTTCTTTTGCAAAGACAGGAAGCCCAGCTGCATGGCCTAGAGATCGCTGAGACGCGGTTTCCTTCGAGTGTGCCATGCTTCTATCGCAGGATGGCTTCTGTTGCCTAGTGTATCCTTTTTTTTGGAACCTCCAAATCTGTTGCGAAACCTTCAATGTAGATTGCAAGATGTTCGGGTCCCTACACTTGGTGCTCTGCAACATGAGGGCAAGTCAGCTCATATTTTGAGATCTAGCAATCTAGCCGTGCAGACACTTTCAGCATCACAAGCGGGCAGGTGAGAAGGATGCTTCCCAAATTGCTTTTTCCCGCGTGTTGTTCAGATTCTTGAAAGAGCTTGAATATGTTGATGAACTTCTGAGCCCCGACATCTCGTGTTGTATTTCCTTAGTCTTATTTGTTCGAGGTTACAAGAGAGGCCTCATGCCCCAAATGGTTGCTGCCAACTTCATTGCCATGACCCGGTAGCCTTTGAAATTGTACTTCCATTTCCTTACATGGTAAGGTGCAAGCAGTTTTTTGAGTTGAGCAGTGACGAAAACCACCAGTGTAAGAATTTGTAAGGGACATTGAGGCACTTAATGTTGGATTTCCCTGTGAAAGCTAAAACGTAGGCCGCGCAAGAGTTTGTTCTGCCGCATCTTGCCAAGGTAAAATGACTCAGAATCCATCCTTCGATGTTGTCAGACCAAGCATTGACACCAAGAAAAGCCGACCACTTCGCCTCCATTTTGAGACGTTGGTCGTGAAAAGAGTGAAGGCTTGAATAGCCGTATAGAATACAAGCACCAACATACAATTCATATCATTTCCCCTCGCAACGAGAGTTGGATGCAGCCAAGCTCCTTCCTGGTACACTGACCTTCTTGGTATATGAAGATGAAGTCTCAAAGGAGTGCGTGCCTTGAAACGTGCTGTCAAATTCCATACTTTCCTTTGCTCGTGGCATCGCATCAGAGGATTTAGACCGCCCAAATGCATGGAGGCATCATGAAGGTGAAACAAATGTTCAAACAGAAGATGTTCAGGCAACCCACTGGATGCATTCCATGACAGCACACACCCGAGGTATTGTGTGGAAAATGATTGAATCTAGAAGTCACGGTTGGCTTTGCTGTTTCCGCAAGCAAATGCTCTCGAATTTTGTCAGCTCAAGACGACCATTCCCACGGTGCAAACGCCTATCACTTCCAAAGGGATTGACCCACCGTTGCCCCCCACGACGGCAGCGTGTGATTTGCCTCACCCCTCAGGGCCATCTTTCAACGACTAGCGACTGGCAGTGAAACGCTTCCAGGCACAACCTTACGCCAATTGAACCTGTTTTCGATGATGATGCTAAACACGAGCCTTGACCGGAAACCTAACGCAATCAATGAACCTCAATGCAAAATTTGACGGACATGGCCCTGTTCTTTCAATACCAGCAGTGCAACTTTTCCCGTCCAATGAGACTCCAGTTTTTGTGGAAGGATGGTAGAGAAATATTGGCGCTGAAGGCATCCCTCCGCATCAGTTTAGTAGTGGTTTGGAATCATTGGAAATCCACTTGCAATGTGAGCACTTCGAATCCGCAAAGGCTAGAACAGGGAGCCTGTTTGGGACAGCTGTGCAGATACAAAAGGGAGCGAACGAAGATCACACGCTCAAGTCGCTGGAGTTTGTGTAGCGAAGTTTGTACTTGAAAGGCTCCTGGAAGAAGATCAAGCGGCTCTTGGTGAAGCCGGCAACCGTGCGTATCAGCGCTTGTGTAAGACACTCATGCATGCATTTGCAAAGAGCCTTAGGACTCAGCATTTGAAGTGGCTGCGAAAATGTGCAGACCAGTTTTGCATGGTCCAAGATATCGCGCTCGTCTCTGCCGGATGCCGAAATGCAGCAGGCTGAATGCATATGATGGTGTTTTTGGAGATCCAAACATATCCAGGCACTGAGTCGTCCACACCAGATTAGCAGCTTTCAATTTGGGCTTTGCCGCCGTGCATTTCGAGATGACTGATTACTTCAAGATGAGCTCGCACAACCACTCCATGCCTTTTAACCGTTTGATGCGTGTATCCTGCTAGAGAGTGCGTTGTGCGAGCCTTTCAACTTGCAAATAACAGACACTTCATGATAGTCAGTTTGTCGATTTTTGCTTGTCAAGTTATGAACCCAAGTGAAGCCAACTGTAGTGGGAGGCATTAGGGTCAACACATTCTCAACTACTACCTGAAACATGCTGAGACTCTGACAGTGTAAGGGATGTAAAGCAGGGCGGAATGAGGTGACAAGCAAGTTGGATGTTGCAGAATTCATAACCAGAAACATTTGCTGCAGAATGTGCGTGCAAAAGAGACAAGCAAGCGACGATACAGGTGTTGCCGAAAGCTTCGTCTCTACTCAAGCAAGAAAGATCTGAATGCTCAGTTGACACGTGCTGTGACTGATGTCACTCTCTCCCAGCTTTCCTTGTCCATCCGTCAGAAATCTGAGTTTTCCGGCAGCAAATCACGACGCCAGCTGCCCACCACTGCAAGCCATGGTTGCTCCTAGTCAGCTGGAGCATGGACAAGATTCCAGCCGTCCACCCCTTCTTTCTGATACACGGCCATATTGGCCTAGAAAGCATGATGTGCAAGGTACTTTCAAGGCAAAGAGTCTTCATGAAACAACTACTTGGACATCGCGTGACATTGAGATTATCTCCAAGACAAGATGATCAGAACCTGAACTTGGTAAACTTTTGCGTTGGCCCTGCAGAGACAGCTCTGGTTTCCTCAACTTGCACGGTAACAGGACGATCTTTTCAGCAAGTGACTTGGTACGAACTGTCACTTGTATTTGATGTTAAGGTCTGAAAGTGAAACTGCCTCAGTGTGGGAGCAACTTCACAAGATCTTGGCTGCCTTGTGAAGTGAAGGGTGCCTTGGGTTGATGAGTTAGATTTTGAAGAGCTGGCATTGAACATGGGAAAGTCTCTATGCAAAAGAAACACGGACTGATTTTTGTTTCTCAAAGTAAACTCATAGCTTTTCCTACTGGGAAACTTCCACTTTTCATGGTTTTTGGCAGATGTGCCTTTCCGAGGTGTTGTGCTCAATGATGCTCAAACTCGGAGGCCCATGGCACAAGTCTCAGCAGCTCACGCAGCTTCAACCTGTCTCGGAAGCTCACGCAGCTTGCACCTTTCTTTGAGATCGACAGCACGGTCTTTTCAGCAAGTGACTTGGCGGCCTGTGAAGCATCGATTTGTTGAATTTGGCTTGATTTATTGTACTTGTGAGCAGAAACACAGATTTTGCTGATTGCCATCAAATTCATAGCATTTGAAACCGCATGACTTGAAGAACATCTGAAGTGAAATAGAGATGACGAACTGTCACTTGTATTTGATGTTAAGGTCTGAAAGTGAAACTGCCTCAGTGTGGGAGCAACTTCACAAGATCTTGGCTGCCTTGTGAAGTGAAGGGTGCCTTGGGTTGATGAGTTAGATTTTGAAGAGCTGACATTGAACATGGGAAAGTCTCTATGCTAAACTGCCAAACAAAAAATTGACCGATGCGTCTTTCCAAGGCTTCGTGCATGTGAAGCTCAAACATCAGCCGCCTGCAAAGTACCGGAAGGAAAAAAAGTCACTAATTTGCTTTTTTTTTTGGCAGGGTATGCTGCATGTGGATAAGGGCCATAAACTTCTGGAACCAACTTTGGATCTGCTAAGTGCTGCATGTCCACTCATCAAGACCGGTGACAAGATTGACTTTCAGAATTGAGTGATCTTTATTCATAAATCAAAGCAAGATGCTGTCCCTTCAACAAGTCCCACAGAATATTGTGGAACTTATATAACATATCAGAATGATCCTTTGAGCTTTTTGGCCATGCCAGATCGTAGACAGACGAGAAATGGCCAGATACTGTTGCATGTGTTTGCCCCTGCCAAATCAAGAAAGGGACTCCTATCATTCTGGTGAAGCGTCCTTTGCAAATATTCGGTTCGATTAATATCTTTTATCCTTTTACATCCTTTCATATCATTTCATATCATCTTGGTGAAGAATCCCTGCGCAGACAGACTATACAATTATCAATTGTTGTTTCCATGAACGTCAGTGACCTTTACCTACCACCCCGTGATATCTAAAACGAACCAATCATTGCTTGGTAGTGTTCCAATTTGACCCAGCGCTGGCTAACTGATAGTTGCGGCGTCACATCGTCATTGGTTTGGTGCACGTGTCACCTTGGAAAACACTTTGGAGCAGCCATGGATGCCGCCAACATTGCCCTCCAGTCACATGTCGATGTCAAGCAAAGAAGTGATTTATTTTTGCGTGCAGCCACGAGACTTCAAATATCATTACCTTATGATAATTACGCTCATGATCACAAGGAGATTCCCTGTCGGATGTAAGACCACCATTTCGACTTTGACAGAAGTCTTGTTTTTTGCACTTCTTCACCTCCCTTGGCATGGATGCTTCTGCTGCGTTTACGTGCTGTCAGCGATGTGAACGATTCCAGGTCGACCTTTACTTCGTGGTCGGACCTGCGTGATCGATTTCCACCCAATTCACAGATCCTTGAAGTGGACGGAGCAATCTTCACATACAATCAGACTCGAACTCAGCGATAGATGTTTGACATATGTTGGACTATGACCAACTGACTTTTTTCACATTTTTTTTCCCACATTCAGTAGGCACCTTGAGTTTGGATGATTTGATCATGCTTTGCTTCAGGCTGAAGACCTTAGTCGACCGGGTGCTACGACCTCGCTTTGCCGCAGCAGGCCTACAGCCTGGCGAACGAGTGGCGGCATTGCTGCCCAATGGACCGCAGGTGCTTGGAGTTGAGAAGGTGGTACTCAATTCTCAGATTCAAATTGATTCAAATGCTTAGTACCAGATTTTGAAAAGTTTTGAAATCTCAACCTCTCCAATAGCTTCACAAATGCTTCACACCTTTTCTTCATGGGATCTTAGCTCAAGACAGAATGTCCTCAACCTGCTTGTCATTGATATCTCAACATGTGGACATGGATTAGAGTTAAACAGGCTGAATTTATATAGGTTTCCCGGTTCTCCTAGCAGACATCCCCCGCTTACTGGAGTCATATTGCTCTTCGAGAGGCTGCGCTGATGTTTCTGTGTACACCTCTGTGCGGTCTTTGCTTCTGTCCGTTGGATCCACAGCTCACCCGGCAGGCGCACGAGCTCGGTTGTTTTTTTTGACATGTTTTCAAAACCGAGCTCGGCTGTTCCAGCTTCATACAGATTCGATCAAGCAATGATCTTCTTTAACACTTCCCCCTCAGCAGCACAGCAGAGCTATTCACATTCCGAAGGAGCTGGACTTTGCCTTGAGAGATCTTCCAGCAAAGGCATTGTTGTGCCTAGACCTTCATTCGCAAGGGGAACTCCTTGTAGGCGTTTATTCCCCAGATAGCGATAGCTATAGGGGTTCTTACTTCCAATAGGGGGGGAGGGCGACGAACCACTTTGGCGGATTGGACGTGGCACCAGGGTGCCATTGCAGGGTGCACTGGACGTGGTGCCATTGCNGGGGGAATGGACATGGTGCCAGTGTAGGGTGCCATTGTAGTGTGCTATGGTTTGGGGTGGAGGGTGACGACCTAACACAAAAATTGGTTTTTGCTATCTGGGGTCTATGCCGGTCTAATTTTTTGTACAACAACACCCCCAGTAGCGAGATCAAGAGCATTCAAGGAACATACCTGGACGAAATTATCACTAATTCCTACGTTACCATTACTGCTTTTGTTGGGATGGGAAAGGCATCTCTTTCACCCGTGTTTCTGTTGTTAGGCGATCTGTCCATCTGGGTTCTGGCGTAGCATCGCTGGCGGATATCGTGGCACGGGAGTTGAAGCTGACATTCGGTTTGACACATTAGCAACCGAAATTGGAGTTGATTAAATGTTTCTATCCCACTTCTATCCTTTTTTTTTGGAAGTTTTGAGCAGACCACAGTTGGCAGAGACTTTCTATGCGTTTCTTTACGATAATACACAGCTGTCGTTATTGCCTAGACGCATACTATATTGTTGCAAAAGGATATGCGCAGTGCATAGTTTATCTCACTCGATGAATCGATGTGTTCACTGAGCTTTGCCACCAAGGATGATCTTGTATCTTCACACCAGACAAGCGGTGGACACGGCGAAAAATGGGTCATACCTGGATGTGGAAATCGTATCAGAAAGCCAAGACCATGGTAACATTGGGTCACTAGTGCCACAAAGTCGCGATGAGATTGCCTTGGCGCTACACACCAGTGGAACGACGCGAAGAGCAAAATTAGTTCCACTTTCTCATGGCAATTTATGCAGTGGAGCACTGTGTATTGCATCAACCTTGAAGATTCAACCTGATGATGTAGTGTTGAACTGCCTGCCGCTTTTTCATATCCATGGCTTGGCAGTCAATGTCCTTGTCCCTGCAATAGCTGGAGCCATGTCTGTTTGTCTGACAGGCAGCTTTGATGCAGTTGCAGCGATCAAAAGATTGACAGTTGAACCTAAGATCACATTATATTCGGCAGTTCCAACTCTTCATCAAGCTCTTCTTGCAATTTATCGAAAAACTTGTGCAGATGATTGCTATGATTGTATTCCAAATTCTCTTCGACTGATTCGGAATTGTTCTGCCCATTTGCCTGCTGCCTTAGCATCAGCAATTTCAACAACTCTTCGTACCGAAGTGCTTCCTACATATGCCATGACCGAGTCAATGCCCATTGCATCACCAAATCTCAGATGTGATGTTTGTACGCACCAAACAGTGGGTTTTGCTGCAGGTCCAGAGGTTGCACTTTTGACGGATGGGCAGATTTTGGGATTGAGCGAAGGTTTGTTTGGAGAGGTTTGTGTCAGAGGTGCTTGTGTGACAAGGGGCTATGAAGTCAGAGAAGGTCATAATCCTAACGAAGATACCTTTACAGCAGATGGATGGTTGAAGACTGGAGACTTGGGAACAGTATCAGCAGATGGGTTGATTCTATCTGGGCGATGTAAGGAAGTGATCAACAAAGCTGGTGAGAAGTTTTCTCCTTTGCAGATTGAAGAGGTTTATTTGCAGCATCCTATGATTGAGGACTGCGTTGCCTTTTCTGCAACATGCGAGAAGAGAGGGGAAGCAATTGGTTTAGCCATCATTGAATCAACAACCAGTTGTGCATCTGAAAGTAAGACAAGCCACGGGAACGCGGGGAATATAGGAAATGAACGCAGTCGCTGCAGTCGCTGCAATTTGGATAGCTTAAGAATGTTTGGACGCCGGACGCAAGAGCTTCGAGTTGCTGCACTTCCAGATTGTGTGATTTGGATCAAGTCTTTGCCTCGCACAGCTACTGGAAAGAAGCTTCGCGTTGGACTTGGAGAAATCTTAGGTATTCCAACGCTTCAAGGTGACCATGGTGAGTGGTATGCAACGATTTCAGAAAGCATAGGAGTTACATCAGTTCCATATTCCAAATACATCCTTCACCCTGCACCACGATTTGCAGTTCAGGGTTCGTTAGAGGTGGAGGCATCTGCCATCTCCAACGTCGATGCTGTGTTGAAGCGATTAGCACAGGACGTGATTCGATGCGACGACGATTTTGACGATCGTGCAGCGTTGATGGATAGTGGCATCGACTCCTTGAGCGCCACGACTTTCATCAATTCTTTGGAGTCACAATGGGATATTCTTCTCGCAGGAACCGGAATTTCCAAAATGTTGCAATTTTCTATCCTTTTCGTGTTTTTGTCACTTTTGTCATTTCATTTTTCAAGTTGATTTTTGAAGAAAATTCCTTGTAATCGTGTAGGAGTGTTGATTTTTGAGGATGTCACGATCTTGATCGAAGTGTTTGTTTGTTACAGCCTTTGCTGTCATGTTGTGTCATCCAGAGGAGATGAAGGTGCCGTGGCCTTCCTGGACAGGTATCCTTCATTGAAGGAGGTGGCTACAGCTGTTAAGATAGCCCTACAAAAAAAGTCAACTGACGCTGGCAAGCACAGTAAAGGGAACAAAGCAGGCAATCTTTCTCGGGTTCGCTATTTTGGTCCTGGTTCAGCGCAGTTGAAGCAATTCATCGTAGATAGCAGGGATCCAACTTCCCTTCTTTCTGCGGCACAACATGGAAGTGAAGAGGTGATTCGATGCCGTTGCAAGGACATGTCTCCTGATGAAGAAGTGGATAAAAATGGCCTTACCGCCCTACACTATGCAGCTGGTCGTGGTGATCTTTCAATTGTGAGTCTCCTTTTAGAATTGAAAGCTGGAGTGGACACGAGGAACAAGGATTTACGCACCCCTTTGATGTGGGCGGCAAGAAATGGCCATCTAGATGTATGTGAGGAGCTGGTTCAAAAGCATGTTCCTGCCTCAGGAAAGGGCCTGGACCACCGCAATCTGTCGCATGTCATGGCACGCTAGCGTTTGACCTTTTTTCAAGCATTTTCAAACCCGTTTTTTAGACAAGAAAGCAGCATTTGGATGCATTTGGGTTGAGCACCGTGCTGAAGGGTACGTCAGTGCTGACTTTCTCTTTCGTCACGGACCAAGGCTGATATACATGCTGCGAATAAGCTGGGGATTTGCTGCTTGCACTGGGCTGCTTGGGGTGGATCACTGGAAGCTGTGGCCTTCTTACTTGACAAGCATGCAGATATCAATGCCGTCACTTGGAGATGAATGTGAGATTTCAGGCATTTCAATGCGTTTCATCCTGATGGAAATTGGAGAACCCCAAAGCTCCTTGAGGTGCAACAATTTCTCAACGACAATTGAAGCCAAGGTTTGCCATGCTGGATGCAATGTCGCCGTTTGGGCAGCTACGGCAGGCTCTTTTGACATGTGTCAGTGGCTGCATGAGAAACGTGCCGATTTTGCATCGACCAACAAGACACTTGACAGAATTTACCTCAAGTTTCCAAAAAAACCTTCGAAAGGAGATCTATGCGCCAGGAATTCATTCAGATTGGTGATTGGAGTGATGATTGATGTACGATTGTGATCGAGATATGGTTCACTTCAATATGCTGCAGTCCATACTATTCTGTTACTAAGAACTTGTATTCTTCAGATAATTGACACACATTCAGACAGGTCATTTTTGAGGTTCCTTTTTCCAACTCTCCGTTGCTGTCAACGTTGAGGAATGGCCACGGCGTGCTAAATAAAGTTGCATGGCGAGGCATGGATTTAGGGCTCTATTTGGAGCGATGAAGTGAAGCGCAATTACGGATCAATTGTAGATGATTGAAACCTCCGAAAAAGATCAAAAGAAGTTACAGTATATACATCTTTTGATAATGATTTGATTTGAGTGTACTTTTTCAATTTTCGAGGTATTTTCTTTGATGTGAACTTTGAACTGTGGACCAGGCCATGGTGAAAAGCTGGTTTCATGGATGTTGAGCTTGGATGGCGTCGAAGCACAGCTCTATGCGCCTGACTGGGATGGTGAATTGCCTTTGGACAGAGCTCGTCAAAAAGGACTCCCGGAGCTGGGCGGGACGAGGGAGTCAAATTTGAGATAGCGAGCATTTTGCAAGTTGCATAGCCAAACTCAAGTGAATAGTTTCATCAGCGTTGCAAAGTCTCTCCTCACAGAAAAGTAAACGAAGATCATCGATGATCACTCCGAACCTGCAGGTCACACAGCGCTTGCAGACTGGTTGGAAGATGAGATGTGCAAGAGAAGACCTTGTTGGCAAAAGAGCATGCAGATGTTTCGTGTCTTTGCATGTCAATTACAGTCTCCTTTCTGCATGTGGTTGCACTTCCATATCCCATCGTGTGCCATTTGCCGCTTGACCTTTTGTTTGTGTTTGCGGGTGGCTGGATTGCATTGTATGATGTTTAGATGACATGACACGTCATGATCCGTTATGATACACACGATGCCACATGGTGGTACACGTTGAAACACAGTACCACGGTTCTGGCCGTTATCTCTCCAGCTTTGCCTCAAAGATGCTGCAAAAGCGGCGTTTCGGGCGTGTCGGACTCGGTGTCGTCATGGCTTGTCTGGCAGAAGTATCTTGCACAGCTGCGCCTTGTACAGCTATAGAGGCAGCTAGAAATCTTGTGGCTCCAAAGATGACCAAGAAGAAACATGGAGAGTTTGAAGGTGGAGATTTCTGGGAAAAACATGAAGAACTTCTAAAGCAAGCTTGGAAGGAACGTGAACCTTTACATTCAGGACTGTATCGGTATGGTCCAAGCTTTGAAGAAAAATATGTTCATCCTTCACTTCGTCATGCTGTCGAGAAGGCTAGGGAAGGCCAAGAACGCGAAACCTTTGCACTCTTTGAGGAGTGATTTCGGGCTTCTGGAAATCTGTTTTTTTCTGCTCTTCTAAGATATTGCTGTACTTTCTCAGATACGTGGCCCCCCTCTTCTCCTTTTAAATCTAAGAGCATCACTTTCCAAGTCATGAAAACAAACACACACATCATAACACATCCGGATCCACACATCCACGCTGACATACCTCGAATTCTGGAGGAGATCGTTCCGGGTGTTTTTGCAACAGACTCCTTGTTCACTGAGCACCTCGGCAACATCAAGGCCACACAGACTAACTTGGATTTTTTGTTCCATCCGGCTTGGAAGTTGTTTCCACACTCTAAAAACTCTGACAAAAAATACATAAACATACAAAATATATTTGTATATATATCTTAGCTTTTCATGTCTGCAGGAGGATGACTTGAAGTCCTCAAATGTCAGATTGACAATTCTTATAGAGCCGAGGCATTTTCTTTCGGAGTTCCTGAGCGAAGTCGACAGCATCAATGCCTCAGGAATTCCAACTAGGCGGCCCAATGGGATGAATCGTTATGGTGTGATTCTGGATGAGGTTGGCTTTGAAAAGATGTTTGAAGCTCGGAAAAAAAGGTGGTAGGGATGGGATTTTTGAAGGTGGACTGATCTGTTGATACTCAGCTGAAGTGCTGAAATTCAAATTTTCTCCAAGGAAGGCTTGTGCAAAGCTTACCTTCAACCTTTGGCTGCCATGCTTTTTCCAGAGCTTGTTGGACCTCATGATGTTGATGGACATTATGCCTTCACTGTGAAGTACGAGGCAGAAGGTGATACGGAACTGGCCAAGCACGGAGATGCTGCTGTGGTGACTATCAATCTGTGTTTAGGTGGTACCTGGGAAGGAAGTGAGTTGCGATTTTTCGAGAGTGGTGGATCAGGCATGTATCAATTGCCAAAGGGCAATGAATCAGCTGGCGCAGGCGATGTTGTCTTCCGTTCAGGTATGGCATTGATACATAGAGGTCAACATCAACATCAAGCACAAGAACTCTTAAGTGGTCAAAGGGTGAATATGGTAATTTGGCTCCACAGCAAGGATGGAGTAGTGCGAATTGCTCCCTATGCCGCAGAGGAGCAGATGACTGTGGCACAGCGTTGGCGCACCCATCGTTTTGACCTGTGACGTTGAACTGTGCGGCTTTAAACATCTTTAAACGCATTCACCTGTGACATTTCACGACGTTTTATGATATTTCATGATGTTTCACATTTGTTAGGGTCTGCAGTCCGCAGTGTGGCCACTGTGACCCAAGCTTTGTGCACGTGCACGGCTGAGCGCGGACAGCTCGAACTGCCCAGCTGACGGCGAGCACGTAGCAACCTGCCCTTGGCAATTGCATAATTGTAAGACAAAAAATGCCTAAAAATCAGATGTTTGGCCTGGGAAAAAAGCCTGCAAAACGCGGCAAAGGGAAGTGATGGAAGTGCAGTTGCCATTTTTGAAGCCCACAGCGCTTTGCCGCACTTTGCATGGCATTTTTCCGGGTGGCTCAAGGTGGTACGGTGATGGGTACTTTGCGGGGTAGAGGCGAGCCGATGGGCTACAGTGGCTATGGCAGCTATGCCAATACAACGGCTGGGCACTCTGAGTCTCACGTGGTTTCCAAAAGCATTTATACAATCACCATCTATACAAAGGAAAACCATGTAGAAACATCCAACACTTTGTTCACCAGCAAAACGAAGTAAATCTATCTTTTTGATATTATTTCAATTTATGTATTTCATATTTTTTGTTTTTCGAATTATGAATGAATTTTAAATCGTAACCTTTCGACTTTTCCATCATTGAGCCAGAATTTCGACCAAGTCCTTATCACCCAGGTCTCGGACTTTAATATGACGAAGACGATGAAGCCCAGACCGAAGCCAGAGGATATGAGGCTGGGAGTATCATGCAACCGCATCTTTGCTTCCCAGTTTTCGATGGTTTGGAAGAGAATTGCAAACAAATAGTGAACGTCGGAAAAAACATGCTGAAGATCGTGGAAACTCTAATTTCCTGTCGTCATTTCGGGCTGGCTGTCTTGGGGCTGTCTTCTGGAAACACAGAACCGCACAGCCCGACATTATCCCGACTCTTGCGAAGGCCTTTGTTTCTCTACTGGGCCGATGTGTCCGAGGCCGGGACAAATAGACAAATAAAGCGGGAGCGAGTCTGACAAGCTGCAAGTTTAAGTTTGTTACCACCAAAAGAGAGAAGTTGATAGAAGAATGAAAACACATGGGTACAATACGTAATTTGTTTCATGTTTGTTTCTTTTGATTTTCTTTGCTTGTCACGCTTGTCACGTTCTTCTTGGTTCTGTTCGATTGAGGCAGATTTGGCCACTGTGGCTGCAGCTGAGTCCTCCTAGCATGATTAGTTGTTGCCAGTTGCCATTGGGGTTGTTGTTGTTGGGGTTGTTGTTGTTGTTGTTGTGGTTGTGGTTGTGGTTGTTGTTGTTGTTGTTGTTGTTTGTTGTTTGTTGTTTGTTGTTTGTTGTTTGTTGTTTGTTGTTTGTTGTTTGTTGTTTGTTGTTTGTTGTTTGTTGTTTGTTGTTTGTTGTTTGTTGTTTGTTGTTTGTTGTTTGTTGTTTGTTGTTTGTTGTTTGTTGTGTTGTGTTGTGTTGTTTGTTGTGTGTGTGTGTGTGTGTGTGTTGTTGTNTGTTTGTTGTTTGTTGTTTGTTGTTTGTTGTTTGTTGTTTGTTGTTTGTTGTTGTTGTTGTTGTTGTTGTTGTTGTTGTTGTTGTGGTGGTGGTGGTGGTGGTGGTGGTGGTGGTGGTGGGAGACTTTACCGAAACGGTCGAAGTATGTCGAAGTGATAGGTCAGATAGAATAGAATATTAGTCCAGTGAGGGATACGGCAGGTTTGCAACATTTTCTCATGTTTGGAACTTGGAACACTTTAGTTGCTTCATCCAATGCTTTTGGTTTCGGTGGTCTCCATTGGACTTGTTGGAGCTGTTGGGCTGTGACAGGACCAAAGCTGAGATCCGGCAGCTTCTGAAGGCATGGAATCGATACATGTGGACTGTCGTGTGAACATGATGTGTGCCATGCACGAGGAGTACATGAAAGTTGACCAGCCAGATGAGCTGCGTGTGGCCACCTCAATGATTCGCAACGGATCATATTGATGGTTTCAATCACACACAAAGTTACAAAATATTGCAAGGTTTCAACACTCAGACTGATACGCAGCCATGGTGAGGCGGAGGTGTTGACCGACATGCACTACCACAACTACTCCTTCTGTGTGTGCGCAGTTCATCCTTGGGGCACATATGAGCCTATGTCCAGCTGTCATTGAGATGTGGAATTTTGCATTTGCGAAATCTGGAACTTTCATTGAACTGTGGCCGCACCCTTTCTGGCTCTCAGACATGAATGTAAGAGCGACAGCGTGGTGCAAGAACTTTATATTCACAGCTGCATCTCAAGTCTACAATAGATTGCAGATTCGTACAAAAGTACAAAAGTATAAACCAAAGCTTACTGGACGAAACTTGATTGAGATAGATTAAGAATCGAATTGAAGGGTCTACATGGGCTACACTCTGGAATGTCAACAAACAGTTTCAAGCGTTGACCACTTTAGTCCCTGAGCCATCTTCGGCATGTGTCAATTTGCAGCGACAAGAATGGAGTGAAGTTCCTCGACTTTTCGCCGTTTTTTTTTCAAATATATATTTCAGGATTCATATATTTTTTTTTGGAAAATCCTTTGTTAGGAATCCCGAATCCTGGCTGCGATTTCATGCTGAATCAACATGTCTCAGTCTTTTGTTGGTCAAAAACCTGGATCTTGAGGCGTAGCTTTCTGCATGAGCCCAGAGGCACCTTTTTGAAACCAACGACTATCAGAAAGGTTGGAGATTGTGGATTCAAAGTGACCAGGTATACACAAATTGCCTGAAATTCCATGATTGGATGTGTCTTTTGTTGCACCAGAATTTTGTTAGCGGAACTGTGTACAATTGTATAAGCCCTTCTTCATTTCGTGCATCCTCACCTCTTGGATGTGAAAGGCTGCCACCCAGAAAGATGCAAGAAGAGGATTTATGATACTTGCTTAGTACACATTGTGTTTCCCAGGCATGTTCACGCTTTTTCCATGGGCCCTGCCATACATTCGATTTTTTTTTGAGCAGATGAAGATTGGCGAAGATGTCGCAGGACAAAAGGAAGTCCTTGTGGCAGCGTCTCTTGGGAGATCAGTCAGCTTCTCAGTGTGACCTTTGTCTAACACGTGTCAACGTGCGTTTCCTTCATGCGACTTACCTGAAGCCAGCAAGTTTCCAGTCGTTTCTGATTCCGATTCTTGCTACCCCAGCAATGCCTTCGTAACAAATCATGAATCTATGAAGGGCAGCCTGCAAAAGCTTTGTACCGTGTTCTATAAATTGAATCACCTGCTCTTTGCATGACCAAACATCATGGATCAGAATCACATGACATCATAATATGCCCTGCTATGATCTAGGAAAAATGCCAATCTACGTCATGAGAAGCGATCTGCTGAGGGCTTGTCGTTGTTGCAAAGCTGATATTGACGCTGTCTATATTCCAGAGGATGTGCCAGAGCCTTGGAATCTGCGACTGTGCGACACAGCGGGTGTATGTCACTTGTTTTCGACTCTGGATTAATAGATGTCTGGAATTTCGGATAAATGTAATTAACACTATGTAATTACACTATATTACATGCGTATATGATACACTGTATTTTATCAGATGATGCATTGCATGGTGATACAATATGATCTAGTGTATAAACTTATAAATCATGTTCATTATCGTCACATCTCATACAGACTTTGCCTGCACCAGGGGTGTCATACCCTTACATGGTGTCGAAATGAAGAAGTTTGTACTACCAATATTATTATGCATATATGTATCTAGGTCCATGGTGCAGATGTAAAGTGGGGAGATAGACGTTTGCAGCCTTTGGTCCTTTCTGAATCGCCAAGGCCAGCTCAAATTGCCCATTGCGACGGTGACTTGTTGAGACGAGGTCGGTTGAACCACAAATCAACCAAGGTTGCATGGAATGTTCTGCGAAGTGTCCATGAACATCCTTTGCTTTCACTGGACTGATGTTCTTGGTGTGATTTTTGCGTGCTTTGCGTGCTGTGTTTGTACCATTTGTATCCTTCCTGAGAAAAAATCATCAGGCGACTCGTTGCGGAGCAATGGGCAGGCACAGTGATGCGAGGGGGGGCAACACACAGAAAACAGATGTGAAAGGGGGCAGACGGGTGGCTTTCAGATGTTTTCAGGTACCCAAAGTGGAGAAAGAGAAAGAGTTCCTTGGAGTTCAACTTTGCAAAGTTCCGTTGTTTCGTTTGAAAAAAGTGACGAAGTAATTGCAACTTCCAAGGCTGGTGAGGGGCGACAAGAGACGGTGGACAGACACCTCCATCGCATCCAATACGGACTGACCTTATGTGCTTCATACAACATCACCATGGTTCACAGATTCAAGATACATAGCTGACATATCTATAGACTTATATAGTAGATTTATGTAGATTCCACAGATAGATTCATTTGATTTTATTTGTGGGTCCTTCTTGATTTCATGGGTCTTTTTTGATTCCATCATTCAAGAGGACAAGGGCATGGGCCTTTCGTTGAATGAGTTTGCAGTTGAGTGCTCAGAGTGCTCAGAGTGGGTGAGTGTTCAACGATCACAGGGAACAGTGAAAGATGTGAAAGCTTGAGGTGGTCCACCGTGCAGCACGAAGTCTTCAAAAGGTTTGGAACTTTGGTAGTGCGAAAAAGAAAGCCAATTTGAGCATTTTTCAAGATTCCTCAGGTTTGGCAAGGATGCACTTGCCCCAAGAAAGTCTTGTTGCCGAGGCAGTTGGAATCAGCAATCAGCCAACTGCACGGGTGCACCTCTCAGACAGCATCAAGGTGCACCTCCAGCCTCCTGATCACCAGATTTGAAGACTTTTGCAGGAACTCGACCGTGGAGTCCACGTGGAAAATATCTACGTCAAGAGACCCAAGAGACTTGCTGGGCTTCGCTGTCTTGCAGAATCTTAAGATTCCAGTGTCCACAGTGTTCACAGTGTCCAAGGACTTCTATGATCCAGAGGTTCACAAAGTTCGTGTCAGGACCGAAATGAAGCAACTTTTGGAGCCACAAATTTTTTTGAAGGATGCAGTTCGATTAGTTAGATTAGTTAGATTGGTTTGGCATTGACGCTGTTAGATACGAGGAAGATGGATGACACAGTCTTGCACACTCGCAGCACTCAGCAGCGTCACACCAACATGAGTGGGCTACTCGGATACCCCTAGAGTCCAGCAGCGCTCAATCCGCATTGCGTTGCAAGGTTTGGCAGCTACGCTCCAGAGATTGAACGAGGCGAGCCCAAGTCGCTGCGATCTTGCTACGTGATGCAGCAACGACAGGTTGCTAAATGTGGACCGTGAATTCCTGCATTAGTTTTTGCTGCAGGCAGATGCACAGGAGCTTCTTGGTGAGTTGAATGTATGGAGCATAGTTATCTTCAGCCTATTCACAACTTAGCGTTTGAAAATTGTTGGATTCCAGTATATTCAATGCACTTAGAATAGACATTGCCATCCAAGATTGCATAGTGTCACGTGCTAGAGATGCTTCCACCAGAGATGGATTCCAAACAGAAAGAAATCTTTTCGGAAAGTCACGATATGGTCCCCGGTAGTCACAAACACAATTTGCATCAAGGCCCGACAGGGAGAGTATGGCAGCCCAGCCCGTGAATGGCGTGTTGCATTTTGCGTTTTCCGTTGGGTCAGTGAAGGATTTTCCGTCCAGGCAAGATGAGGACACACGCTCAGAGGCGCCAAAAAAAACCGCAGCGCAGCGGAAGTCACGATGTCCTCGGTTTCAGATTGCTCCAGTCGTTGTGGCCATGAGGCATCTGTCGATAATTTGTGGGGAGCCAAGGTCTCTAGAAACTAGAAACTGACATAATGATTTTAATTATTTCATGAGATTTCAAAAGTCATCTTTCCTTCCCAGGTCAACCTTCTCGTCTCATTCCGAGAGAAGCTTTGAAGGACAGGGAGTTGCATCCCTTCTGACAATTTGGACACGGGACATTGCTAAAGCTGCTTAAGAGTTAAGCGTGTGAAATGTCACAAACCTTATGAAACTTGGATGTACAAAATATATCAAAATATATTGCAAGATGCCTTCACTTAGGTCTAAGGTGTTTGGTTTCAATCTGTAGGCCTCCAGGCCACTGAGAAGGACATGCTTCGAAAGGAGGCCGCTTTTGCATGCTTCAACGAGGCCGACATTGCATGACGTGTCAAACTGCAACTGAGGCCATGGCAAAATTGCGACGTGTCAAGAGTGCACAGGACTCAGTCGAAATTCCAAACTCAACAGAAAAGAATGATGCCTCCGTCGATCAAATTTCCATTTTTCTCATCATTTCTCGAGATCAAACGATGAAATGGGATGGCAACATCTATGTAGAGAAGTGATACCAAGTCATGTTCGAAAGCTCTTTGATTCATTTGGTTTCTGCATATGCACGGAGGCATGTGATGTTCAGTTACATTCCTGCCTCATGTTTACATCAATTTTCACGTGAACTCAGCTTTTTTCCCATGAAAGGGTTTCCGCAAAAATGGAACTCCAGCAAAGTACGCGTAGCAACGCGTGGCCACATGTATGGTTTTTGCATGGTCGCATAGGCGTGCGTCGCCATTCTGCGGAGCCTGTGAGATTTACTCTAGTTTTTACCTAGCCACTTTCACGATATTGCTCGTAGCCATCGAAAATCTAAGAAGCCAGGATATGAACAGGTTCTCTTTGAACCTGTTTTCTGCTTTGCTCGCACGTGCTGAAGTCATGCTTCCAGTTTGTTTTCCTGAGATTCTTAAATTCTCATGCCTCCCATCATGGTTCACCGTATCACGGGCTGAGGTGGTGGACACAGAGGCAACAGCCAATTGGGGTCACATCATCGGCAAGGTGCTCCACCGGAAGGTTCTAGACTTCAATGTGGGAGACTCGTTACAGTGACCCTTTCCAGGGATGAATTCAGGCGATGCAGTCTTTGCATCCCTTACGTTGATCCCGTCCAAGGCAGTGAAAGATAAAGCCATCAGAAAGCGGCGCTTTGAGGATGCTGGAGCCGCTGAGATGCAAGATAATGCTATGAAACGAGGATTGTAACCGTGAAACTCACAAGATGCCCGTCCCAGCGGCCCCTAAACATAATCAAACACATCCAAAGATGAACATTTCATAGCCAAACAGGTCCAATGAGAAGACTAAAGGCAAGACTTTGGTACTTAAAATGTCTCGATCGTGTTTGTCCTATGGAGCTGTTTGCCAGCTGAGGAAAGCGTCCCTTTGTCAGACAGTTCCAACCGTACCTGCCTGAATGCTGCTGGCATCTTGCGTAGTGAAAAACTGTTGATATACCTCCATTCCTTTTGGGTGCAAAGTAGTTTCTCTTTCTGATGGAGATCGTAGTACTTCGACTTAGACGTTCTACAAGTAGACTTCTACTCTGGTACAGAACAGCCAACGCATGATTGGATATGAGACTCTGCTTGGGTGTAATAGGATCCCACTGCGTAGCATGACACAATAGACGCGACATATCGATTTAAACTCATTTTGCAGAGAAGTCTAAGAAAACACCCTCACATGTCACACATCCTTTCAGCACAGTCCTTGAATTTTGCATCGTTTCTCAGGCACAGGTGTAGCAATCTGGCTGAGCAGACTCCAAGGGTGCGAATCTTAGTTTAAGCTCAAAAACGAGAAAAGATTGACAATAGAAATTGATAAAGATTGACACAGTTAACAAATTGACAAGAACATATTGCTGCTTTGGGAATGAAAGATTTCTTGCGAAATCAGGTTCCTCTTTTTGACAAAAAAGACTTCTGGTTCTTAGGCGCTGCAAAGCAATTGCTGCACAAGCCTTGGACCTTTCCAAAAAACTCGCACGCTCGCCGAGACCTTGGTTTGATCAGTGATTTGAATGTTGAAATATTGAATCAAAGGAAGGAAATGTAAGACAGGACAAAAAATTATTTGAAATGAAGCTGAGATGGCTGAAAAGCTTTACAATGCTTTACGCATTTTCGTTGTCAGGGGCAAAGATGTGATGGATCATGAGTGGGACGACCCACAACTTTTGCCATGGCCTTAAAGGTTTGCAAGTTTGCGTCTTGCATCTATACCTTTCAAAAACTGGACAGGTGAGATATTTTAATGTACGTCAATGTATGTGCATCTTTTTGTCATCTCATTATGTTATAAAGTTGTACTTTCATGTTGTCACCATTTTTCATCATGCAAAAATCTACATCTCGTTTCTTGCTTTCCGAAACAACCATTTTAAATGCAGAGTATTAGACCCAGATCTTGAACTGGCTGAGCCCACAACGAGCTTGTAAGGACCCACCTTTTTTCGACGGAGTACTTCGATACGCTAGTGCTTCTTGCCAATGCTGCATGCAAGCTGCTTGCAGCCATCTCAGTGGATTGGATTCGCTCACGAACGATGTGGTTCTAGAGTTATAGTATGTTATAGTATGTTATAGTTACAGTTTTTTCCATTCATTCCATTTTGGGAATCCCGGAATCTACGAACTTTCGAGTCTTCCACAGCCTTCCTGCATTTCTTGGTTTTCAAGGCCATACAACCTCCCCTGGTGGCCGCTTCTGCACCCTGTCCTGGACTTGGATCTGGATCCAACTGCGCCGTACTTGAGTCCAAAGTCGCAGTACCAAATGCACTTGGGACTTAGATGACTTAGATGACTTAGCCAGCTTCGAAATTCATAGAACGGGAAAACGATGGAAAACGTATAGAAGAGCCAGACAGTCACTTGTCACTGACAGTATCTTCAGTGGAAATTTCCATGCATTGCTTTTTGCCATTTTGGCTCAACAGTAACATGCAGATGTGTCACAAAGCAGCAGCTACAAAACACACCCGTGTAATCGGCCGGTATTTCACTAGGCGTGCCGGACAATTGGGTTTTGCTGATTGCATCTGCTGATTGGTTGGTTTTGATTGTGATTTTTGATGTCTGCAGATCGGTCATCAGGTCATGGTCTGGGAAGAGGATCCCAATTTCTCGCCGTATGGCGAGCCGTTTGGCCAAGATAGTTGTGTAAATCGGTAAGTCAAAATTTCCAGGACATTTGAAACATTTCAAAGTCCAACTTGCTTTAGAACCAGCCACCTTTCACCAAGGTCGGTAGAAGTCGGTGGAAGTAGCAGCAGCTATCACGTCCAGGAGGTCAAACTAACAGAAGTTGCTCCGTGGGATCCTCGGGCACTCTGTTTTTATGTGCGATCAAATTGAGCTGAGCTGAGGCTAGAGCTGGTTGAAGAAACTGTCCATGAAGAGTCCCAAGAAAGACTGAAAGACGCAGAGGATGGGCGATTTGCATTTTTTTCCGCTTCGAATATCGTCCAGAAACAAATTGTCCTTGTGGCCAGGAAGAACCAATTACACCTTGTTGCGGCAGTCAATTCACTGCCGCGAGGCCATTCGATTCACCTTTTTGCATCCTTTTTACCAATCTGTATCAATTAACCAATTAACGAAGATGTGGGCAATTTGCGGTTGGCAGGCCGATTCTTTGCACCAGCATTGGCCTGTTCCTCATCCTTTTTATTGTGGCCGTTGGTCTTGCCTCCCTTCCCTTCAGGTCAGCTGCATTTAAGTGTGAAGTGGGACTCTGACTGAATTCCTGTCACAATGTCTCATTTTTCTTCCTAGTAAGTCCAGTCCTAGTATCCAATTTCTCATCGTTCGTCGTTCAATATTTTATCATAATCGATCTGAATCCATCCGTTCAACTTTCATCGAAAGCCAGGATTGAGACCAACTTTGACTCCTTTTTGGTCAGCGATGTGGAATCGTCTTTGAATCTAGCTGCCTTTGATGCTGCAACAGCTTCTCGAAGCACAGGCCCTTGTTGCTCGAAGTCAGACTGTACTTGTAATGGAATTACAGTACATCGGATATCATGGCATGGATTTTTCATGCATGGAATATTATTGATCTATATATAATTTATATTATATCGAATATCATCGAATGCCATCTACTATTTTCTAGACATCAGATTTTTCAAAATTCATCTCCTCTTGACGTCTCAAATTTCTTCCTGGCCAGGCAACCTCCGGCGGCTTCAAGCTTCCAGCGCAAAGGCATATACCACCAAGGATTTATATTTGGGCTATTCCCTGGTTGGACCAGCAGGCCTTTTCAAACATCATGCATTTGCAATCATTTGCAGTAATTTGTTTGATGATTTTTGATGATTTGTTGCATGTCACTGCTGCAAATTCACTGCAAAATACAGCGGCCAGGAAGTAACGGAATCCTGACGGCCAAATCTTTGAGTCAAGTCTCAAGGTCAGCTGAGTTGAGTTGGGCAGGTTGGTCCTATCCACGGCTCTTCTACCGTGTTTGGGGTAGAAATCTTTCTGCAACCGGCCAGGTTGGAGCAATCTCTTAGAGAAACGCCGGGTTTCATGGAATTCTGCAATGAGACAGATGAGATGCAACTTGGCAAAGGACCTTTCGAAACCAGCAATGTTCATGTTTTCCCCGGTGTAAAACCATTCAAAACTTCAGTCTAAACACTCCGTTGCTCGTTTTCTTACCTATGTTACCATTCAGTATGATCATATCATATCGTATCATGTCATCTCTATCAGCTTCAACGAGCTGGAGACCAAGGTATCAAGGTCTTTGTAATCCTGGCCTGTCCTTCTCCAGCTATGCTCTACCAACTCTGAACATCAGTCAGGGGCTGCTTGGCGATAATTTTTCGGTAGAATTTTGAAGTGCCGAAAATGAAGCATACTGAAACACTGAAGTCATTTGATATTTAGATATTTTTAAGCTCTGAAACTGAACACATGCTGAAACACTGAAGCTATTTCAATAAGCCAAGCATGATTTGCAACTATTGCGTCTTGCTAGCGCAATATTTTCTGGATCTAAGGAGCATTGTTCCAAGTTCAATGTCGCTTGATGGAATGGGATTTGATCCAGTTCCACTCCGAACAGCGTATTTGGTGGCAAGAGAGCATGATTTGGCAAACCTCTTCTTACCAACTGGCTATGATCCAAATGTTGATGAGGGAGCGCTAGTTCTACGGAGTCTCTTTCGCTTCCGATTTGCAGTAGGAACAGCCAGTGACAGAGTACAGGATCGAATTGCTGCATCAAAGATGGTGGATACGAAGTGGGAAGCTTTCTTCACAGATGTCCTGGTGCCTGCACTGAGTTCTAGTGATATGGTCACCAGCTTCAAAGATGAGATGCATGTTTGGTTTGATGGTACAGGATTCAGAGATTTTGAAGTGTATATGGCGGTGATCAATGATGTGCCTTTAGCCATTGGCTCTGCCGTATTCATCCTTGCATACATGTTAGCTCACACTCGCAGTATTCTTCTTGCGGTCCTTGGGCCTTTGTTGGCCATGCTATCAGTGCCAATCACATTCATCATTTGTGGAGCCTTGATCGGAAACAGTACTGTGAACTTTGCCAATTTCTTGGCCGTTTTTCTTGCGATTGGCTTCGGGGCAGACGTGATGTTTGTCTACTACGATAGTTGGGTTCAGTCGGAAGCTCGAGCTGAAAATCTGACGAATCGTTTGGCCTGGACCTACCGCCGAGCGGTGAAAGCTTCTTTGGCGACCACTTCCACGACGGCCTTGTCCTTTCTTTGTAACATGGCCTCGGTGATTCGAGCTCTCCGACAATTTGGTTTCTTCATGGGCATTTGTGTTCTGATCACTTGGCTTTCATTGACATTCATCTACGTGCCAACCATTGTCATTGATCATGTTTGGTGCAGGAGAATCCGTTTTTCGAGCCAAAAGTTCCAAAGTAAGAAGAGTGTATGTTTTGGACAATGGGCTTTCTGCCTCTTTCGCCTTCGCTATTGCATCTTGTTCCTCACGTTGGTCTTCATGGTGCTTTGTGTGGCATTGGCTTTGCCAGCACTCACAGTCGGCACTGGCATGCCAGACATTTTCCCTCCACAGCACAATCAGAATACAGGTGTAGAAATCCTATCGCAGTTCCAATCGATGTCCACATCCTTCGCTATGACAAGAACTGAACCTCCCAGAGATGTCAAAGTTTGTAGAGAGACAGACTTTTTGTCTACTTCCACCTCCGGCTGTGTAATGCAGTGGTGCGAAGCACGTTTCGTTTCCAATGCACCCGACTGGGAAGGAAATGGAACCTGTACCTGCAAACGCCGCATGAAGACAGGATGTGTTGGATCAACAGCTCCTGTGGCGCTTCGCTTTGTGGGTCCATCCTCGTTGACGGATCTTCAGTTGAGTCTACACGTGACGGATCATCTCTTTTCCTGGCCGGATGCAAATTCATTGACCTTGAGTGTAAATGAACGTCGGGCTATGCTTGAGCAGCAAACTGCTTTGCCGCAACTCTTACAGCAAGTGTGGGAGACAGGTGATACATCACTCAGCAATGTCATGGAGATCTTATTGGACTTTACCAGGACGGATACCACCACCAGTAGCTGTGGCTGGGATGAAATCTGCTTCTGTGGAGGCATGCTGCAGTGCAAGATTGACACGTGGGATGGTACAATGACCATGAACTTGCCACCTGTACGGAGACTTCAGGACAGACCCAGATTTCACCCCAAAAGTATCCTAAAGTTCCGTTTTCCATCATTTTCCCATAACTTTTACACCTTCAACGAACTTGAAATATACGTTCAGTGATTGCATCTCCACTGAAATCAACAGAAGTATATCCTGGGAGTCCCCAGTTGGTAGTTGGAGGCTTCGTTTGTCACTGTTGATATTTCATAAATACTTGTTCATAAGGGTTGAGTTTCAACTCGTGATGGAACTGTGCGACAAACTTTTTGTGGAACTGTGCTTGTGCTCAATGTTTGCCTATTTGTGCTCGCCTTTGTCCAAGTCTGTTTGTTTCAACGAAGCAGGGTTTGAGAAAAATCAGACTTGCGCTGAGTTCGCAAGAGCTTTGACCATCTAGGAATGGCCTTAAGTGTTGACACCCCGGACGCCCTGGTAAATGTCACGTCGGTGTTATTTTGGTCCAGAGTGTGCCGGCGTGTCACACAAACCTCTCAAATCGTTACATAAAAATCGAAACCCTGCCGTAGCTTCGGCAATTAGAGTATGCTTTGCAGCCCCGCGTAGTTTTTTTCCCTTCAGATTTCTTTTTTCAAAAAAGTGTTTCAAGCTTTTTACAGGATATTTTAGACATTTGCAGTTTTGTCCCTTTCTGCCTGTTCCATGCGGAAAGCGAAGAATACCTCAATGGAAGAGGTTGCTGAAGGTCTTCTAAGATACAAAAAGACTACGGGTAGAGTGTTCGAAAGTCGCAGAGCTTGTTCGAGAAGTGCGTCCCCGTGCGGTTGAGAGAGAGGGAGTTTGCCATAGAAGTGTGAGGAAAGGTTGAAGCAGGAGACAGACAGGAGAGACAGGAGAGACAAAGAGGTAGAGAGATTGATGCAATTTGATACATATGCAGCGCGACGTGCTTTGTTTTGGTGCTCCCTCTGTTCACCTAGGACAGTGTAGGCGTGCTTCAAAAGAAATTCATGGAAGCACATAGGTGCAAAATAGCAGCAATAAGCAAATGCATTCTTTGTTCTGTTTAGAACTGGAAAAACCAATGCAGCAATGATACCTTTGAAGCCGCTTTCGATACAGAAAGAAACATAACATTCTTCCTGTTTGCTGAATAAAAGCATCTAATTTCACCAGACTGACATATTTTTCTTGTCCGGGTGTTGTCACACACCTTCATTTTTTTTTGGCAAGTGAAATAGTCAGGAAGGTTTGATGGTGCGAGATTTTCTTGAACGTAGAAAACTTCAAGTGATAACGAGGCCGAAACGGTTTCACTTTCAACGGACGGATCACTTGCACTAGGAGACTGCGGCGCTGGGGACGATTACATCATCTGTTCCAGTGTCCAGACGGATGAAGGCCAGGAAATGTTGACAAACCTATCTTGATCAAGACATATCTAGACATCATGTCAGAATGTCGCAAGTCTTCAAAGATTTGCTCAGCTTGTTATGAGGTACGTGCTGTTTTTGGGATTGTGCCCACCACGTCAGTGAAGTTGCTGGGCGAAAGGTGTCTCGGCAAAGCAGCTCAGAACTCTGGCACAGACCATGACTCTTGAACTATGCAAGTCTACTCCCAAGGTTCTGAGCAAAAGCTTCGTGAATGTTTGCAAGTTGTTGTGAATTGCTGTCAACATGTGAAGTCTTGTGAAATGACTTCCATTATCTTCCCTTATCCCTTTGTTATAATCGGGGCAGAGCATGGAGGGACACAGTACTTGAACTAAGTACGTACTTACACCTCATACTTCCGTTTAACAGCCAACAGCCAGCCTTTTCTATGGGTATGAGCAGTAAAGATCTGACATCCAACAGCAACCATCAAGACTATTCCAATTGCGGTGCACATAGATGGGCCGGATTGGCTGACCCAAGAACGTTAAATGAAACATGTGGAAAGATGTCCGGCGTCCTGGCTATGCTATACCGAGGCCACCCGAAGAAACATGGTCATACAAGAGAGGCTTTGATTTGTCGGACCCATGGGCGCAACGAGCAATGTGTTTTGGCCAGAGTGTGAACATGTTGATTGTCTGTGTCTGAATAACTTTGAATATTTCATCTGTCATTTGGAAATTGAGTCTTTTACCCACGATTGCCCCTTCAGCCGAGGTATGAATTCTGCAAGTATCTTACCCAGGATCTGATGATCACAAGGCGGGTTGCTCGGTGCTCTTTCATCTTTCAACCCGACTAGCGTCTGGCGTAATTGCCAGGAAATGGTGTTGGTTCGAAGACTTCCGCAACTTGACTTTGTGCAAATTACAGCTGTTTGAGGTTTCTGCAGTGATCATGAAATCTCCGGGCTTGGAGCGCTTAGGTCAGTTTTCGCGCCAGTATCAGGGCCGTTTTCCTGTCAAAGCTGTAGATTGGGCCGTTGTGTCCAAGCTTTATGTGCCTTGGCAGCGATGTCTTGGACATGTCTTGCGATTCTAGGCTTCAGTCCTGTTGAGGTAGATACAGCTACATCAGCAACCAGAGGAACAAGATATATCTGGCTGGAGGAAGACGTGATCAAAGGACTGGTTGATTTGGGGGCGAATTTCGGGGACTGGCATAATCTTTGCGTTCTGTGCGCTAAATGCCTCTCATAAGATTTTTTGATGTGCAAAGATGTGGAAACTTTGAAAGGCGTGTACTACTCCTTCGAACTTGGCATGCAAAGAGAGGGCGCACATCAGGAGGCCTGAACTCGGTCATTTTGAATATTTTTGAACTCCCGATTTTTTTTTCTTGATTTGCACTTCATTTCATTTTTTTCATTTCTTTCTATGCAACATGCTGTTGAAAAGTGGTTTGTATCTCCGAGGTACTTGACCTCAAGGAAAAGTGGGACAACTACATTGCATCATGGAGAAGGCCTGGCACTGTTGGACAAGCCTTTCATGTGCGGCCCTCAGACTCAAGGCCACGTGAGGCTAAGCAGTTTCCAAAGGGGATTGCAAGGAAAATTCACAGAAAACTCGAAAACTCGACCTTTTTGCATCCTTTATGATTCTATGAATATACGTTGTGTATATAATCATAATATGCGTACATAATGAATAGTATGTGATTACACAATTATACCGATCTTTTATATCCTTTTACCGTTTTTGGATAATTATTTGATGTTTCAAAAACGTCTCCTGACGTCTCTATTGCGAACAGGTCTCGGATGAATGGGTTTCAGTGGAGTCTGCCAGTAGGCGATGGAGCATCGAAGTTGTTGAGTTCGAAGCCATGTCGAGTCGAAAGTGCTGAAAATCCTTTCCATTCTATCTAGTGACGAAATCATATGGAATCCATGGAAACACATCATTTGGATCAATTTTTTTCGTTTGTTTTTCCATGTTTATCCCATTTCCGATCATTTCCCTGTAATTTCCTTTGCAATTTGACACCCTGACAGGTTGATCACCAGCACGGCATCTAGTTTGGCAGTTCTTTGTGTTTTAGCTCTTGCAGCTTGGCCGGCGCTCAGAAATCCCAAGAAAGATTTTTGAAATCCATGCTGAGAAAAGCAGCACGACTTTTTAGGAGTCTCAACTTTCCCTGTGCAGCTGCTTCTACTTGTGAGGATTCCCGTTGTTTTCAGGTCTTTGGAGTCAACTTGTTTCATGTGATCGCCAAGATCGCCAATTCAAGTCACCAGTAACTCAGTATGCTTAGAAGGCAAGCGCTTCGTGTCGCTAAAGATTTGAGGCATGCATGTTGATCTTCACGCACAGCTGTGTACTGTCCGTGGTGGTGGTTGTGTCGACCATCATGGTGATCATCGTTTTGTCCTTCTTCATCACAGTGGTGATGATCTCAGAAACGGTTTCTCTCAACGATTTCATGAGCAAATGCATCGTTGATTTGTTTTTGCTTCCTGAGGTCATGGGATGGGAAGTTGGTCTCATCGAAGTCATTGCATTTATTTACTTCATCGGTCCATGCCTGATTTTTTTGTTACATTTTTGTATTATGTTTTCAATTCAAGTTTCTTATCAATCTATCGGGGTCTTGATACAAGGCTATGCTGTGGACTACTCCTTGCACATGGTCACCTTGAGTGCACAGTTGAGGAAGCAATGCCACCACATTTCTATGTTTGGCAAATGAATGCTTGATATTCGCTTGTCATTCTCTCCTGAGCCTCTCAACCATTGTCCAAGTACTATTCTTACTGCATGAATGTTTTGATTCTCATTCGACATTGTTGTATCTACATTATCTTTGCTTTGTGAAGACACTCCCGCGAAACCGCAATCCCTACACTGGTGACGGAGGATTTGCAGTATATGGTGGCAGATATTGGTAACCTGTATTTTTCAAGATGATAATTTTGAAGAACATTGCATCGTTGCTGTGCAAAGGTCTACAAATATGGCAGCAACGATGCACTTGCTGAGGATGATCCTATAGACCTAGGACAGAGCTGACAGGGACAGCATGTCATCAGGAACGCATGATGCGAGAGACTTCGTGGTAAAGTACTCTTGCAAGAACCATTCAAGTTGTGACTATGCTCACTGTTGTGAATATGCTGGCCTCACGGATGGAAACTTTCAGGACAAGGTAAAGAAAAAAGTTCACAGCGGCTGCAACGGATGTCTTTCGCCTTGAAGACGATGGGAGGTGCCACCGTTGGAAGTGCCATCACAACGGCAGGACTGTCATGAATCACACGGGCCTGCAACTCTGGATAGCTTCGATAGCTTCGATAGTGAGTGGATGTCATTGTTACTCATTCTTCACATTTTTCGTGTTCACTCCTTGTTCACTCCTTGCATCCGCTGATTGGCTGATGGTGATTGGACATGAATCTTTGACCCTTTTTGGCCACCAGGATCCTCGTTGTTTTTGGTTTTTTGCACTCTCACCATCTTCGCCAAGCTTGGAGCAATGTGCTTCACAGTGACGTGCCTTGGTGGATGTCACCACCACCAATATAGCAACGTATAGATATGTATACCATATGATCATATGCAGATGATTTCTGATTGTAAATGATTTCTGATACGTATATTATGTAATATCATGTGATTTCAGTATGACCTGTTACGTTGCAAGGATGGCCTCAATTCTGTTTGCTTTGTGCCCTTTGGGTGCATACTTGATGACTCGAAGCTTGGCAGAACTCGCCGGGCTGTGGGAAGACGGATAGATGGAAGTTCACGTGGCCAGACCATGGCATTCAGCTGTTGAGAGACTCTGCATGTGCTGGACCATGGCATGATGCAATGGTCAATAGTACCAGTTGCTTGAGTTGTGCTGAAAGTAGTCGATATCATCTGAGTCACATGTCCATTTGAATACTGCCCAGTTGGACCTGTGCGACCGGGACTTTGTGGCAGATGTTTCAATCAGCGGCCCCGGTATCAAACTCAGACACTTTGAGGGCGCTTTGAAAGCTTTGTCCATTTTGGAAATCGCCTAAACTTGCGATAGAAGCTTAGCTTCATTTGTTTGTGATTTTGAATTAACCCAATCTTTGCTGTACGCAGGGCTGCTTTTGATGACCCTTTGGGAAGTTTAGCCCTCAGTGGCATATTTCTCATGGGATGCATGGACTAGCAACGTAGCAACCATTTGGATGCCTTGATGTCTCTTGATGCCTCAGGTCGCGAGTAAAACGGCAAGTCATGATAATTCATGGACCTGCCACAGGACGCTTGAAAGTGACAGCGCACCCCGGCACGACATGATAAGACAAAGACATGAAAGACAATTCAAAAGAAAATGAAAGACACATTGACACATGATACGGAATTTGAAGGACACATTGACACAGCCACGAGCAACGGCGGAGGAGCTCCTACAACCCGAGCTCTGAAAGAATTCACAACACGAGCCACGAACTCGTCACGCCATGTTTCCTTAGTGTGGGGTTCCTGTCGTGATCATCACCGTAATGTCTTTTTTTTGTGTTTCATTCGCAGGAAACATGGCAAATGCAACTGTGTATTTGATGCCGAAGCTATTCAGCCACACAGCAAACTTAAAGGTGCCACTCAAGGCTCACAAGTGACTGTGAGTGGTTCTAGTACAAATTGTTTCACTGGCAAAGCTCCTCTTTTTTGGCGACTGTCTTGCCCTGGCGGAGCGTTTCAGGAATGCAGTGCTTGAATCATGGTGTTGTATGGTTTCGTTGCATTTGCGCGAAATGGTGGCATGACACGTTGACGGATTCCAAGAGTTTCACAGGTGTCCTGTCATTGCTAGACTCATCATTCTCAATGCTGGCAGACAACCGTCTTATGAAATATATCTATTCGTATGATTGTATGGAACCGTGCACCCTGTGCACCAGGTTCCTTTGGAACCAAATTGTTTTTCTGATATGTCTCTGCATGTGTAACATTTCCCGATGTTGAGATTGGTGATGCAGCAACTCTTTTAGGAAGCAGTGACACCGCACAGCGACATTGCTGCAGCGAGAAAGTGGCGGCTTTGAACTCTTTGGCTGAATTCTTCAACAGAAACTCACTGGGAGTAGCTCCAGACCATGTGAACAAACACATAGAGCATACAATCTTGGAGTCCCAACAAGAGGACAAGAACTTGGTTTCCTAAGGTCGTGTTTTTGGAGATCTGCATGGACAGCTTCGAGATTTGTTGCATTCCTAGATCTAGTTGGAGAAGGACTTTCTCTCAAAATCGATCAAAGCAGGTCTAAACATCCGATTTGAATGGACGTTTGTGGGTCTGGACGGTCTTGACCGCCTTGACCACATGTTTGGAGATGAGGCAAATAGGGCTATCCTAGGAACTGAATTCTTTAAAACTCCGCAGCGAACTGAGGCTTCTTTATTTTCATGCATTTGGTATGCCAGGTCCAGGACCTCAAAATTTCCAGCGTATTTTCCATGATCCGTTTTCGTTTACCGATTTACCCGTTGACCCGGACGCTCTGCTGGAGGTCGGGATGAGACCACCTTTGTTTTCAATGGCGACTTTGTCGTCTGGACCTTGGCCATGAAAAAAGTCCTTTCATTTGGGATCTGGCTTCTGATCCCACCACAAAAATACGTTCAAAACATCATGCTTTGCCAATCTACTGTTGATGGAAGAAATCCCTCACCAGTTGACATTGAGAATATCACATTTTTCATAGGGTTTCAGGTGTAACAGGTGGTGCAGGATTTCTTCCATCAACAGTATCATTCTATCAAAATGAAGCTCAGTGTAATTTTTCTGTTTTGGGAAGATCAACAAGCACAACCAATGATCTATTTTGTTTGACATTTGCATATGGATTCTAAGAGCAAAATCAGGTGTCAACCTTATCCAAAATTTTGGTTTCAAGAAATACAACAATACTTTACCAGTGCTTCATTTATTCACTAGCAGCTAGCATTTTCAAAACTAAGTCTGTGAGAGATATGAATGAAGTTTCCTCAATATTAACTTACTAAAATTTCCAATCAGCATAGAGATTCGTCCTTTTGAAAAAGCAGATCGCAAGAGATAAGGAGCTCTTGGTCATATTCAGCAACTAGTACTTTCGAAACATGTAGTCATTTAGATTGAAACAACGTAGTGGTCTTTTTGAGACAAAGTAGATTGAAAAGAGGAACGCTGCTTGCCAGAGAATAAAGCAGTGCCTTATTACTCCATATTCGTTCATAATCATTTTCGGTTTGCTAATTGATTGTAAGAAGTGAAGCCAATTTCACATTATCACAGTCATCGTCAAATGCAACCTATCAGCAAAGCGCATTCTTCTTGCACTTTTAAGGCTTATAATGCATTGACATGTTGCGTGTTCAATTTTCCTTTCAAGTTCTTATCCCATCTTTCGCAAGTCCTTTTGTGCTTTACTTTGTCAACTATTACGTCTTCAAGTAATTCTCGTCGAAGGTAAGGTTTTGTATTGTAGTATCCGATCCAGTGTCTCATTTTCCGCAAGCACGGTTGCTATTCTTGATATTTTCGTGATCACTTGATGAAGCGCCTGCTAACACAGAAACTCTCAAATTGGGTTAAAGAGACAGTATCTACAACTATACAAGTATGGAGACCCAAACATGAAGTCTCTAACGAACGGAAAAGCAGGAAATATAAGCAACTAAAATGAATCATTGTGGAGGGAAGAAGACAAGAGGAAGCTAATATACAAGTACTCAACAAGAAATTGCAATCAGGAACAAACACGATGAAAAGATACCAGTAGTACCGCACAAGGCGGTGGCGGAAGTTTCAAGAATAGGAAACGTATAGGAGACATTGATTGCTGTGAGTGACGGATGTCAGAGCAAAAACATTGACCAACTGACTAACTAGCTAACTGACTAATTGACTGATTGACTGTCTGATTAACTGAGTAATTGCCTAAGTGATGAACTGACCTATTGACTGACTGACTCACTGACTGACTGACTGACTGATTGGTTGACTGCTTGATTAACTGACGAACTGACTAATTTACTTACTGACTGGCTGACTGCCTGACTAATTGATTATCTGACCAATTGACTAACTGACGAACTGACTGATTGACTAACTGATGAACTGACTAGTTTACAAACTAAATAACTGATTGATTGATTGATTGATTGATTGATTGATTGATTGATTGGTTGGTTGGTTGGTTGATTGATTGATTTGATTGATTGATTGATTGATTGATTGATTG
>DF241364.1:20945-38026 GCA_000507305.1 Breviolum minutum Mf 1.05b.01 | reverse complement strand
AGCAAAAAGTGCTTCGGAGCTGACGTGTTTTGTACATTTTCACTTCAAAATGTGCTTTTCGCCACAGCGGCGTGCATTTGTTCGACAGGAGAACAGCAAAAAGTGCTTCGGACCTGACGTGTTTTGTGCATTTTCACTTCGAAATGTGCTTTTCGCCACAGCGGCGTGCAATTTTTTATTTCTCCCCTGACCACCTGACTCCGCACCCGCCGCTTTAACAGGTGTACTTTTGGACTGACCCGACACACGAATCATCGAGAAAACACAGCATTTCGCGACTTCTCTAACATTTGGCGCGGATGTATTTTCCTTCTTCTGACTTTCGCGCTCTTGCATCTTCTTCCTTCCGACTTGACTGCCTGTCTCATCTACTTTTCAACTCTCCATATTGTCGGAAGTTTGCTATTTAAACTTCCTTCGATGAAAAGTAGTGTTTCCAGAAAGCTTTGTAATTCTGCATGAATTCATTTACATTCGCGAATGAACAATATCGTGGAGAAAGGGGATTGAGCCAGATACAGTTCCAAAAGAACACGTTTAGACTGGTGGTCCGCAAAAAATAGTATCAAAGCAGCAGAGTTGTCCATACAACATGAGAACGGCATTTACGTTGAACTTGACAAGCACAATGTAAAGTTGAAGTGTCCCCAGGTCATGCACAGCGATTTTGAATATTGGACCACCAAATCCTCACAACCCAAGATTTTGAAGGCATTTAAATTATATAGCGGGAAAGGAATGTTCTGAATTTGCTCGAGAAACCTTCCCCTTGCACTGCATGAGAGCGAGGCCAAGAGTACCCAAACGCTACATTCAACAGCAGCACCCGGACTACCGGACTACCCAAGACCGTCAGAAGATTCAAAGATGTTTAAGCATGCTACCTTCCATCCATCTCGAGACTTCCTGTTGGACATTCCTTGTTAGATTTTAGGATCCTCCTTCTTCCGTTGAATGCTCCATCTTTATTTTGAATCCCCGGAATCTGCAGCCCGCAGTTCCGAAACACCAAAAAAGCTCCATCCGAAGCGCACAAAAAGATCATCGGAAAAGACTGGATGGTCCGGGGATCTGCAAAAGCTGCTTTGGCTCGTGCTCAGGCATTGCTGCCGTTCCTCTGCAAAAGGGGTCGGCGGATTTGTGTAACACTTGTATATGTAGATGTATATGTATATGTATATGTATATGTATATGTATATGTATATGTATATGTATATGTATATGTATATGTATATGTATATGTATATGTATATGTATATGTATATGATATGAATATGTATATGATATATATGTATATGTATATGTATATGTATATGTATATGTATATGTATATGTATATGTATATGTATATGTATATGTATATGTATATGTATATGTATATGTATATGTATATGTATATGTATATTATATTATATTATATCATATTATATTATATTATATTATATTATGTTATATTATATTACATTATATATACGTGCAGAATAGCATACAGTAAATTATCATTGATATCATGAAGAATATGCAGATTTATTTTAAAAGTAACATGTGTTTATCCATTCCTTGCTTCTCATTCCTCCTTCAATATCTAGCATGGAAGGGCCTTCTGGTGTCTAAGGACCGTGGTCAGCATCAGTTGGAAACCGTAGGCCGGGGACAGTTGAGGTGTTGTGAACCTTTAGATTGACATGACAAAGATGATTCGATACGTTTTGTCGATTTATATTGGGAATCTACCTTAGATTAGACAAGTTGCGGTCACAGAATATCATGAAGAGATGATGTCATGAAACATCATTAACAGATCATCCAATAAGTGATGCAATGACAGGCTTACTGCTGGCTTTGAAGGCGCCTTGCCACAACCACTTGGAACACGTTTCATCATATCACTGGATTTGGTTGAAATGCATCCTAAACTCATTGGCGGCCATTGTTACTGCCGGAGGTTTTGTACCCTGAGAAGGTGTACTTGATCAGGAGCGGCACAGTAGATACACAGACGGGCTGTGAATGCATGCTGTTGTGATGCCTTGATCAGGGGGAACCACGAAGACAGGCTCATGAATGAGAAATATGGTTTCAAGCGTGACACTCTTAGAGGTTGATTGTGGCAACTGAAGATTCTCCAAGTTTCGAATCTGGGTAGCACCGCACCTGACTTTTATGTTTGACCAAGATGAGTGCATGCTCAAGCTGGGCACAGACTTTGGAAAGAAGATGCTACCTGACTTGCAGTGTCAAATGAGAGTGGAATCAGAAACACCTTTTTGGAGAGTAGAGAGTTGTTTGCTGGTTATGCTTCATGTTCGTGCGCTTGGTGACTTCGTTTGTTCTTCAGTCATGTGAGTGTGCTTTAAGATTGATTCGCATAAGTGCTGCAATGACTTCTAATTAAGCATTTCCATAGCACTTCAAGCTGCAAGTTTTGAACATGATCCTGATGCTGGTGGGGCTGATGGGTGCGACGGGTGTGATCCAGGTTTGACCTCATGCAAAGCGCCTTTGATCGCTTGTAGCGACCTGAGCATTCCCAGTGTCAGATGTCAAGGATCCCAAGGAACCTTTTCATGTCTCAAGTTGCACAGATGAGAAAACCCAAGACGTGGGTCGGTTGAAGGCCATTGGCGTGTTTGATCGCAAACCGCGCATTGGTACTGCACGGAGGAATAGGCCAGGTCGGAATGGGGTGTGGCAAAATTGGGAATCAGCCTCTTGGGTGTCAACTTTTGCCTCAAGAATTAAAAAGCTTTCAGAATTTTGAGGCAAAGTCTATTTGTCACCTTTTTGACCCCCGGGTTTTCTTTCTGAATACATTGATGATGTCCTGGATGAGGTGATGGGATGTGGGGCCTCAGCGACATTTGGAACGTGGCCAGGTGTGGTCTGGGCCAACAAAAACGGGTTCGACGGTCGTTGGACAAATGGTTTAGCTGTGACAGGCCCTTGCCGTCGGAGAAGATACTCTCAAAGGCCCTTTTCAAACAGGGGTGAATTTATCTGAATCCGATTGCAGTGTCAAACTTGGTGGATGAGGGGATTATTTCAAAGTTTCACCACTTTTGTGGATGATTCAGGCTTTTCAACGTTGCAAGTGGTGAGGTTTTTTCTGTTTTTTTACGTTTGCATATTTTTCTTGCGTAACACTTGCACAGGAGAACAGTTGGTAAAGCTGGCAAGTTTTCATATTGCGGGGGATTGCGTCGATTCTCAATGTGGATTTTGAACGCCTCAACGACAATTCCTTGCGTCAACGAAACGTCACTGCCAGGCTCTTCAATATTCTGTGGTCAGACCCCATCGAAGATGGAGTGAATGCAGACCCAACTACCTTCGGTTCTATCCCTCAGAGCCACTCAACAATCATGCAAAATCAATTTGCAGGGGACCCGCAGAGTGTCAGAATGAAAAAGAGGAACAATCTGAACAGACCAACAAAATCCAATAACCGAATCTCCGAGTTTTTATATAAGCTGCTCCTAGGTGTCCACCCCTCTCCTCGGGGAGGAGTCACTGCACAATTTGCTGCTTCCTCAAAGACTGTCCTTTCAAGGGCTGCCTTTGGGTGCTGAGTTCTACATAGTGACATAGTAGAAGGTTATTGGAATTTCTTTGATGTCTGATGACGCTTGATATATTTGTTTTTGCCAATTTCTGTGAGGCTTGGAATATTACCAAGACTTTTTGTGCTCGAAATGGTACCTTGGATGGAAATCATGAACGCTGACCTTTGCACTTGGCTGGTTTCCCGTTTCACCATGTTTCACCTTTTTGATGTGAGGTCTTGGCTTGATAATTCGAAGCCATCAATCTAAGAAAGGAAGTCGTGCGCTTCCAAGTTTCCGGAATTCGAGTCAACACCTTTTTTTGTTTTTTTTTGTCATTTTTTTGTGACCTGGGAATGGTTAGGCGGTTTCGATGTCATGCACAGCAACATGTTTGACCCTCAAAATCCAGAGCTTTTGCAACCAGTTTGGTTGTTTGAAAATCTTCACCTCAAAGCTCGAATGCTTCAAGGCTCATCCGCGTTTTCTCCGCACGCGACTATGAGGCTGACACGCCACAAATTTTCAAACAAAGTCTTGTGTTGAAGGCTTTGGTTGACATATTGAGTACTGCAGGGCCACGGAAATGATGGTGCGGTGCTTCTAATCACCAAAGGCAAGCCAGGTTCCAAACCTGAAGGCGTTTGGGAAGCTGTGAAGGTTGTCTTATGTTGATATGTCAAACTGTTGGTGTGCAGTGCATTGATTCACGTACCATGCCAGACAATATGGAAGACTTGCTGGTGGTTCGTCCTCAAGTTCTGCGATCTGTCAAAAAACAGCGCGCAGAGGCACCCACCCGATCTATCTGACACCGTCCCGTTGTCCTGTCATCCCGCCTTCGACGTATAGGCACGCCGGCGAGCCATCGAGAATGGTGAAGCGCAAGACTCCGAAGAGTTGAGTTTTGCCAGGAGCAGGGATCAATATTCGAACACATGTCAATATTACAAATACATAAGATGATATTGATGACATTGGCGGCTTCTAGATCCCTCAGGTGCATACCTCCAGCATCAAACAGACCTCTGTACTTCAGAATTGTGAAACAAAAAATCTTGATCCAACGTATCTATGTGGGTTCAAACGCATTTGATTTTCACACATTCACCATCATTCACCGGATGTTCGAAACTTTGGCGACTTCAACTCCCAACTCGGAAGGAGGCTAAGCACCAGCTCCCAGGGTTCTCGTGGTTCCCGCGGTTCTCGGGGAAGTCGTGATAGTGGAGGTAGCTCCGGTCGAGGTTGGAGGGATCGGGGAGGGGAAGGAGTGATGAATATGTAATGAATATTGATTCAGATTGAGGTGGATGATGATTCAATCAGTTGATTTAACTAAAACTTCATCCGCTTTGATGGTTGGCTGATCATCCAAATTCTGAAATCTAAACAATCTTTTGCAAATATTTTGCAAAGCATCTCAAACATCTTTAGTCCGCTAAGTCAATGTCTCTTTCGGCCTTAGGCTGCTCCTACTTTTAGCTCTCCGGGTCCTTAGTCCTTACCTTTCGAATTTTCTGTCAGGACGCAGACCGATAAGCCACTCGTCAAAAGCAGTCTGAAATCGCTGCGGGTAGCGCAGATTGATTTGATGGGAGACGGAGATGACGGGTGAGATGTCCCCAAACAACCTGGCAAATTCATATCTAATTCATATATCATTTATCATTCGTTCTATACGGAATCTAGAAACGGAACATCTGAAGATGGTAGGTCACAAGGTCCGAAAATCACTTGATGCTCTTGATGCTTCAAGGTCCGAGAGCTGGCGGTGACAGTCCTCGGAAAGGAGGGATATCCAAGTGACCACATTGGTGCAATGTCGATGGCTTCAGTTTACCGCTAGCCGTCAAGCTGATTATTAGATGATTTCAATATTTCAGATCTTGGATTTTTGTTCGATCATGCTCGATCCATTTGTCTCAGATCATTTTTTCCTTTCATGCACCAATGAAGGAGCTGGGCTGCGAAGGTAGTTCGTGAGTTGCTGACTCAGTAGGGACAGCAGAAGTGTTGGGAGTGTTGGAAGCCCTGGCACAATGAAAGGTCATATGTTGGATAATGCTGATTGCTGATACTTGTTGTATCTTGTCGTGTAATGTAAAGTTATGCATAACATTACGGTATGATTCTCAAGCTCTGGATGATGAGGCATGAAATGACAAATGACATGCTTGAGGTCTCAAGTCGCGACGATATGTTGCTTGTTCTGCCTCAGCATCAGCTTCGGATTCTCTTAGGCTCAGAAGTTGCGTGCCATCCATGCGCATATAATCCGTGTATGGATTCTGATGGCCAACAATCATACCACTTTGCACCGTTGCACACGCAGGGGATGTCGTCAAGATGCTGTGAATCAATATCACCAACGCAGAAACCCTCGGCGAAAGTTGTGGTCAGATGAACGATTATGTCTTGATTCATGAAAAAGGCAAATCAAAGCAGCTGTCGTTTTCTGCCACAGATTCTGACTAGAACTTTCATGTCTTCACAAATCTTGCACATGCCTTCACATGTCTTCACATAATATCTTTCAGTTAATTACGTGTCTTCACTCGACGGCAAATGCAGCACGGGAAATCCGAGTTTGTAATGTCTCACCTCCATCCACCTGAAGAAGCGAAATAGCTTCTGAAGTCCCTGGCAGTGGGGAAACGTCCAAGGTGACTGGAGATTCATTTTCAGGGGCTGATGGCCGACACCAGATTTGTTTGCCGGTGGATTGTGAGCTCCAGGGTTTAAGTAGGTCATTTTGACTCGCGCATTTCAGTGACCCGCTTGGAAAGAATTGTGTGGAAATTGTGTCACGTTGCATTGCTTGTCGACTTGAGACTCTGCAATCAGTTTTTTTTTTGAATCTCAAACGTTTGCATTCTGCGTTTCATGGATCATGACGTGGGTGAAGGTCCAACTCCTTCCCACCGGAGAAAACATCTACACTTTTGTCGGTGATGAAGATCTTGCTGGAGGTGCCCATGAAGTCGCAAAGTTTTACAAAAGGTCCATTGATTTCAAGCCGTAGAGTTTCTATGGATTTATACAATTTTATACACATCTAATCAAATATGATGTCATGTGCTGTTAATTTTCTGTGGTTTTCTCTGGTCTTCCGTGATTGGCTTGCTGCAATCTTTTTGTTGGAAAGTGGTCTGGAAACATCACCAAAATCACCACAGATGAGCACTTTTTCCGACTCAATCCCACCGGTTTGGGCCCTCTAGCCCTGTAGCTACATTGTTCCACGAGGTTCATCAAGGTTCCATGTTCCACTTGTACCCTTACCCGCGAAAGAAGCCCCTCTCTAAAGTTGGATCAAACAAATTTTCAATCAAAGTGAAAGCATGTCGATGCAATTTCCTTCCTCAGCAAAGTTGCACATGCAGAACACGTCAGGACTCAGTTCGACTGCGCTTGGAACCTGGGGATGCATTTCAACTGTTTCAGGACTGCATCCCGGCAAGCAGAAAAGATGGTTTGAAATTGGATGCCTGTAATGGCAACATGGTAAAGCAGAGCACAATCTCCGCCATGTGCTGTTTCTAGTTGGAGGTTCCTATTTTCCATTCCCGGAAGCTCCCATGCATAGGTTTATACATTTTATGTCATGAGTTCGATAGAGATGCAAATGGTAAAGATATATCATGATGCATGTGTCAGACATTGAAGATGCTGATTTTTCCCAAGCAACCCAGCACGATTAGTTTTGCACATCATCGTGATTGGTCAGGATTGGCTTCTCAAGCATGCGGTGGAGCGACCGCCGCACTCACAGTTGGCACAGAAAATGAACTTGTTGGACATTTTTGCAGATGTTTGCACAAGGAAGCTGCTGGTGCTGCTCGTCTTCATACCTCACAAAATATGTCATGATCAAGTGTGATCACTGCAGCAGTTCATCTATGATATGTTCATATTGGTTTTATAGATGATTTCAAAGGTCTGAATAATGAAGTGACATCCTGGAAAAACATCAGTTTTTCACATGGCTGAGACGTCTCTCAGGCCTCGCAGTGTGGGCATTTTCTCCTTTGACGATGTCAAATCGATCGTTGAGTGCGCCAGATTTTGTCACGTCAAACATGCGTCGCATGCAACTGCGTCACTTTTGGGAGGTATGCCACGAATTCCTTCTTTCGGCACTACCGGTCCTTACCTCAAAGCTTCGTTTGATGAAAGCGCTGATGGAACCCCGGACCTCTGGTTGTTAACGCACGAGCGAGGCTATATATGTATGCCTTCATGACTCACTGTGACGTGTGTCTTCGTGTTGGAGAGCCTCTTGGAGGAGCCAGCAGGTTTTTGCAAAGGTAGCAATGGTACCAAGATGTACCAAGGCAATGGATCTCGAGGCAAAATGAAGGGGACATAGGGGAACTATGAATTGGACTGATGTATGTAGCACAGATGAAAAAGGAAAACAAAGTATGTATCATACGGTATCATTGCGTATGTGTTTATGCCATAGCTGATTCCAATATATTTTCAGTGAAGTTCGGCATTTTATCTCGATGTTTTCAACTTCAACGTTGTCAATTAACAGGACGGATCCTGTCAGGAGCAAAGCCATCAATGCTGAAATCTTTGCCAATGACACTTGAGTCTGAGGATCAAGCCTCAGTGCTTCAAGTGCTTCAAGTGCTTCAAGTGCTTCAAGTGCTTCAAGTGCTTCGTGTAACTTTTCATTTCTTTTTGTAGCTTCACATAGGTGTTTCTTTACCTCGGTTTTTTGAGGTGGATCCGGCTCAGCAGCCAGAGCTAGCGCATTTGTTCAGGTCAGTTCAATGTGGTTCAACCTGCCTTTTGAACACTAAAAGAAGAAGATGAAGAAGAAGATGATGATGAATATGGATGGTGATATATGATATTCATGTACTGTAGTATTCATATGATGTTCCAAGATTCCAAGACATTTCATCATTGTTTTGTTATGATTTGTTTTGATACATGACCCTTTAAGTGACGTGGGCAAGAGACCCTGTTTGACAGGCCTTCTGAGCAGGAGCAAGCTGAAGCTGAGATGCGTCGGCTACGCTCCAAGCAGGAACCGCAGGTGCCTTCCTGCAACGGGAAACATACCAGATCCGCGGAAGGATGACGGCGACAACGACAGCTGTACAGCGCCACCCGCTGTCAGGATGAGCGATCAGCCATGATCAAGCAGCGTGTGGAAGAAGGAGTAAAGAGGTGCCTTTACTGCTGGAGTCTCTTCAGATGAGAATCTGCTCGGCCAAGATTTTGGTCGAAAGTTTTTGCTCATGTTTTGGACAGTCTTGCTGTCCTAAATCTCAATACATACCAATTTGGACCTTGATCCTTTGAAAGCTATGGGCTCGCCCCGTTCCTTTTTGTAATTTCGCGAGGCTCATGGAAGACTTCGAGTCCAAATTGAAAGAGCAGGACATTCAGCAGATTTGAACCATGCAGAGTCTTTCGCACAGGTAACATGTATAGAGTAGACATACATTCAAGATCTTGCGAGGATGAGCGTTTCCAAACAATGATGAGCGGGTGATGCTGAGCCTTCTGAGCTCATTGATGAAACAGGCACTGCAGTGGTAAAATCATGGATTTGACCTTTGGAGAGCATTGGGTGACTCGTTCCAAACTGCAATACCTGTCTCATCCACAAGTTTCACAAGCAGTGCTGCGCGAAAATCGTGGCAGTGAGCACCAACAGAGGGTGAGGAAAAAAGCTGCAGCTCCATCTGGTTCCCTTGCAGTTTGGCAGTTTGACATTTTGTTTGGTTGGATTTCAAGCTTTGAAAATCTCTTTGTCCTTGATAAACGAGAGGCGTTGAAACGGTGAGAAGGGCCATTTTCCACTTTTTGTTTTGATATGTCTTGACGCAATTCTCTTTCACCGTGGATCATTTTGTCGGTCAGTGGAATGCCAAAGAGGCCCCTAGCAGGTGGGGCAATAATTTCATTCGCTTCATGGGTTTGGTTCATTTTGTTGGGCATTTCCTTGGCATGGGGCCTGCACAACTTCATCCACAGTTTGAGGCACAACTTGAATGGCAACTGAGATCTTGGACGTGGCCAAAATCGCAAATGCCAAGAAGAAGGTGACAATCTGGCCAAACCATAGCAACGTCACACCAAGTCATCTGAAAAAAGTTGTGTACAGGCTAGTAGAATCGATGGAGTTGCAGCAGCAATCAAGAGGGTGCCATCCTTTGCAGGTAGACAATGGCAAAGCCTCAAAGCAGCTTGGCTTACATCTAGACTCTCCAGGTCTAAACGCAACAATTGAACGAATAATCATATGCGCAACTGCAACTATGGAATGATTTATTCAGCCGACTGTTTTGACTCAGACTTTACACGTTTGGTCAGTGTTTGCTGGTTGATTGCTGTGATGACACCTACCAGCACGAAAACACAACATAGCAAGGATAGCAGCTTCATCAGAGGGACTCAGGATTGTGAAGGCGCACGGCGTATGATGCCAGCTTTCTATTCGATTCTCAATGTTCAATCCACAAGTGTTGCACCCTTATCCAAACAAATCCTACACTCAGAGATCCTCAGAGATGCTTTTTGTACCTCAGAGTGTTCATGTCGGAGTCTATACAGCCAAGCATGCATCCTGCATCATCCCAACGTCGCTCCTCTTCGCCTGTTTGTCCCGAAATGTGGTGAAGGGGTCATACATGGTCGTGATGGCCAGTACTGTATCACTATTGTGTTGATCTATCACGTGATTTGATTCCTCCAAATGCTGAAAAGTATAGTAGAAAAAAAACCCGGGCGTGTCAGGCATGTCAGGGAATTCCATGGAAAAAGGTCTATAACTCAAGGGAAAATTGATAGGTAGTGACATCAGATTGGTGTTGCTGCACGGTCTTTGGAATCATTTGGATTCATCTGGAGCATTAAAGGCACTGCTTCGATCACCATTTGTATCCAATGCACCCGGGCTGCCTCTCTCGCTCTCTCCATTTTTCAGTATTGGTCTATGTGTGGATTCTTAAGGCATACAAAGCATACAGACTCATACGCACACACGTCCTCACATCCACTCATTTGCCAAATTTCACTTGGCAATTGCGATGCAGGCACCAGATCCCTACCCATCCAGAGCGATTCCATTGCGAGCCTTGGAGGAAGATGACTACGTCGAAGCTGTTTCAGCCATGATCCCAGAGCAACACCTGCATCATATTTCTTCAATGCATCAACCTACCTACCGCACAGGACGTAGTCTACATAGTAACTTAGTATCTATAATATATACTGTACAGTACTATGATATTCAAATGTGTGTCCAAAAGAAAGGGCCGTGTCCGATCTTCACACGGTGTTGAGGCTTTGATTGAAAGAGATTTCTTTCCAGATCTTCCTCATCTGCGAGCAAGATATGAATTGATGCAAGCGCGGCTGCGTGGTGATAATACTTTAGCAAAGGCGTTGGAGAAAAAACTCCTGGAATTACCAAGACCAACTCCAGGAGGAACACCACGAATTCAGACTCCTCTACCTGAAGCAAGTTTAACCAATCCTGGAAACGGAGGGAATGCAGCTGCAGCTAGACTTAGTGCATGGGAAAGAGATGATGGTGCTGAAAGTGTTGCAAGTGCTGCAGCTGGCAGCATCGCAAATTATCAACAGGTCTTTCTGCGGTTGATTAGTGGCCGAGAGGTCTTAGTGGACCTTTCTACGGTTCGCCTGGATGATTTCCAGAAAGTCTTTACTTCTGAAGACAACGCATCCTTCGAAGCAGTCTTGGAGAAAGATCGCGAACGGAGGCGACAGAAGGAATGGTGGGTGGAAGGCTCTGAAGAAAAGCAAAACACCAAATGCCATCAACAAGCATTGCAATTTGATTTGGAGCCTCAAAGTACTGGAGAGATCATGACTTGTGAATTCCAGGCACGCAATACCTTGTACTTTAAACCAAAAGGTGAGGTGTCAGAGTTCATCGAGAAGCCCACAGTGGAGTCTCGCAACACGCGTTTCACCACACAGGAGCAAACAGATCTCGATGAGACTCTCATTGCTGCCATTGCAGCCAGACACGCACGTGAGAGTGGACAGCAATTTTCGGAGGTTTTAGCCAAGATGGTCAAAGATGGTACCTTTTCCGTGGCTGCCCTACACAACTATGGACATGTGCGAGCAGTAGGTGGACGGTTACAGACTCCAATCGGCCAATCAGGCTCTTATCCCATGGTCAACACTCCAACGCTGTTGCCTGGAGAGAACGGCTTTTCTCCGCTAATGACTTTTGGAAAGATTGACGCTTGCCTCAAAGTATACATATATAATTTTATAATCATATATACCTATACGATCCTATACATACACTCACACAGAAGCACACACCGTATATACACACATATACATATACATATACATATACACATTGGGCTCAAATGAACTTGTGATGCACATGAACCTTGCCATAAATTACGATCTGCTTGTTTTTTTTTACCGACTGACATTTTCTGATTCGCCAAGGCATCAACTCCTCGTGTTTTGGATGAAGATGCTGGGCCCACGTTTCGAGTTCAAGAAGAATCTGCCAGGGATCGTGCTGCCGACAAATTGGCCAAAGGGGCCATGCAGAAACAAAGAGAATCGAGGCAAAACTCGAAGAAGGACGATGCAATCGAAAGTTGATGGCGACAAAATTGACATAGCGCACCTGGCATACAACAAAGCATTGGAAGCTATATGCAAAAGACATTCATTAAACGCCCTTAGCAAATATTTTGGATACATAGCTATACATACTACAACCCTCAATTGGTCCCTGCCATATTGGTCTGTTATCAGTAGGGATAGCCGGATTCGACTTGGAAAACACTTCGGTTATGCGAGGAGCGCTTGAAAGCCTTGGGCTTGACGCCGTCGGCGAGCCCTGCGTCGACTCGACCAACTCCTGCTTCGGTGGCATCCAAAGTCACACCGATGACGCCCATTGGACAGTCGCTCGTTGGGTAAATTTCGGAACGAAACAGGAAGAAAATTAGGAATCTGAAAAGGAAAATAGGAAAATAGGATGAATCTAGGACAAAAAGGGAAAGATTGAAATAGCTTGAACAACAATGGAGACTTTCAACCCAGGGAATCCGATTTAGATCAGACACAACTGAGGTTGTTACATAGGGCGCAGAGAATGGCCCAAAGAGGGGGGCGATTGAGAATCAGCTCAAACCGACGTGTGACGCCAACACCTTCGGAAGGAAGAGAGGCAAGGCACTTTGGGGACGTTACTTTGTGGAAGGCATTGGAAAGGTTTGAAACCGTTTGACCAATGACAATCCGCTATCACAACTTCTGGATACAAGATACCTACATCATCCTATCTCATCCTATATATCCTAGTGATCTTAAAGTGGCTTGGATGAAGGACTTGAATGCTACCAAGATAGGGCAACCTCAAGGACTTTCCGAAGTGGCAAAAACATCTCCTCACATGACAGCTTGGACAGGCCAAGCGAGCGCGAACCACTCCGGTTGCTTGGTAACAGCAGAATCAGTGGGTAAATCCATTTGAAACCCTGCAGGTGATGGTGATTTTTGAATATTTTCGATGCACTTGGAAATAACTGATGTGATTTAGCGGAGAAGTTTCTGAAGGTTGGAAGCATGGCACAAAAGCACAGCTCAAAGGATCAGCCTTATAAAAAATCATAATAAAATCGAACTAAACCCTACGAAGAGCCTCAAATGCAACGTGTTTTGCTGCTTGCTCATGTGACCTTTTGCGGATTTATTGTGACATAGTGTCTTTATTCTGTTCAGATCTCACTCACAGTGAAATGTTCGCGGGTACCGTTGTCCAGGTGCAGACTTCCTCCGCCAGCATCCCAGCCTCTTTGATGGCAGACCTGCTTTGAGTCATGGGAGTGTCGAAAGTGGCGCTCAGCCCGGATGGACAATGATGGACAGACACCAATCGCGTTTCACAAAGAAACATTTTGTGTCCGTTTGATCCATTTGCACACTTTGCAAGGTTGTACTCTTGAAATCTTAGTGATTGTGCATTCTGCATTACAATGACATTCAACATGTGCATTTCCTTTCCGTTCCGTGATATTTGAAGGAATCACGACAAAGAATCACAGAGCTACAAATTGAATCAACAAAAACGCTAAGCGGTTGAATAAGAAACACATCTCATCAGAACGGAGCGTAACGGGCTGTAGCGAACGTCCTGACAGACGTCGCAACTTGGAGCTGGAGGCACCGTTTCGGTGTGGTGAGGTTGAGAGCAGCACAGTGGGTGATTTTCCGTCAGGCCATGGATGTGGACATGGAACGAATCCGAAAGGTTCATTGGGCGTCTCAGCTGTGAGAACTTGGTGAGCCACATTTTTCTTCGAGAATCCCTTGGGTGGACTGAGGTGCCTTTGGAATCCAATCCAGATATGTTGAATGACTTTGCCTGGAAGGTGCGATGTATCACAACAAAATCACAGCATAATTGACAATGTAGCAATATGATTGTGCTTGGGAGTCAATTGAAAAGCTAGTGGATCCAGAGCTGGATTTATGCTCAGGTGGGTCTTCCCAAGGACTATGAGTTCGTGGATGTTTTCAGTGCGCGGATGCAACAGTTTTCAGAAATTGCCTTCAGCCGATGAATCTGCCACGTTGTGTGCTATGACTTCTGACAGACATGCTTCAAGATTTGTGGCTTAGAGTGTAGATGCAGTGCAATGGACAAGGTGAATTGAAAGTGTACAGCGTACATGTTTTTCACTTGTGAGCTGTTTTATGACATGTTCAGAAAGCACCATAAAACTGTTTAGTTGATTTGTCTATCCAGTCTCTGTAATTTCGGAGAACGGTGTTCTTTGCTAACCCCCAACTCCTTTCAGCCTTTGGATTGCAGAAGTCTCAGACATTGTGACAAGAGCTCTTTCGACAGCAGTAACATTTATTAAAACATTTTAGGAACATCTTGGTCAAAAAGCAGCGAAAAGCATGAAGAAAATGATGAATAAAATGTGAATTTCGCGATGGCTGCTGTTTGGAGCATTTCCAACCATGGCAGGCAGCGGAACAACGTGACCTATGTCCGGTCCGTCGGTCTCGTCCACCAATCTGCACCCAAAACCTGGTAGGTGCTTCGACCACTTTCCTCCCCAAATCCAAAAGATCTCCCAGGCTCGAAGTCAGAATAGATTGAATAGTTTCAGATGTTAGATGTGAAGTTGATGTGAAGGTAGTCCATGGTAAGTCCCTAGAAAATCTCGAACAATAAGAATCGTGGAACAACTCGAAGCACAGAAGCTGGATTTTGCTTGTTTTTGCACGGCAGCCTTTTGGTTTTTTGGTTTGGTCAGCGCATCAGCAGTGGTAGAAGGAGAATCGATTCCAAACAAGCCAAAACGGTGCTCGAGAGTGCGTGGACATATCTTCACACCGAACTCTCAAAGCTGGAACGCAAAAAAAAAAGATGGGAAGCATCAAGACAGGCGATCTCCTCGAGTCCGTGCAAAACCAGGTGCGGTTCGATCAGGCTCCAGCACAACTTTTCCATCTTTTTCTTTGGAAAGTTTTTCATGGGTGAACACTCCAATTTTGAAATTTTATGGATTGAGCCTTGAACTAGCCAGGTTCCCCTGGTGCTTGTGTGCGGGTCAAGGCCAAGTAAAACTGGATCAAACTGGGTCTATTGTGTCTACTTGAAACTCAAAAACATCAAAAGACCTTTGGTTTGCTTTGAATGTGAGGCTCCAGATGAGAGTGTCATCCCTGCCATTTGACTGCAAGAGAAATATCCGCAGAAGGGACTTTTTTTTGTCCCAGATTTCGGGAGCAAAATCCTCCTGTCGATGATGGTACACCCTGGCACCAAAATACAACAGGAAAATAGGGGAACATGATCATTTTCCCAAGCATTTTGGATACCATGAAATTGTGAATTTTTGGGAAGGGAAACATTTGAGTTTACTTTGTTTTGCCACATGACACTTCCCTTTTGCTGGTTCGATATTTGGTCTTATTGGGCCGAAGTAATTTGGCACCACTTTTGTTTCCTACACACTCTGCAACAATTTGCAAGCCGAGGCCAGTGTTTTCTGGGGCGGTGCCAATGGTGAGAAATCATCGAAAGAGGCGAAGGCGGCAGAGCAGTTGCCCACACGTCACATGTTTGATTCGGAGAGCTGGTGACTTCTGTGCTGCCCAGGCAAGTTCAAGCATTTCATCAGACACAAAGAGCCCAGGCAACGTGTGGAAACTTCCACAACCACACATATGCATTCTCTTTCAGAACGTGGATAGCAGATAATAGCAGCAGATAGCATGATGTAGCCATATACATTGATGAGACAGTGGAGGTGCTGTAAGTGCTGTAGCATGGAACTCAGGATATTTGTGCCTTCAAAAGCTGGAATTGTAGGGAAAACGTCGTGTCACTGGCAAGCAGAGGAAGGGAACAAAAACACGGCCTAGGCACTTGCCAATGACAGCGCTGCCGTGCCGTTGGCCACAGTCGATCTTTGGAAGGACTGCGAAGCGACAGTGGCGAAGTGTCCATTCATGCAACTTCACCAGTATGTTCTTCCGTGAAGCTAATGCCTTTGGGCTTTCAGAAGCCTAGACCAAGCAAACCTACTTTTCAACTACCACAACACCTCTATCCATCCTGTCTTGCGCAGCTTGCAGTCTTCACATGTTGTCCATTGTTGTTTCTGGGAGGCCTCATCTGTTTTGACAGATTCAGCAGTGTCAACTGCTCAGAGGACGGACCGCGGAACGGTGCCATGCGTCAGAAGGATGTGACCTGTTCAATTGCATGATCAGGATATATTAGGATCGATTTCTTCAACATGTTCTTCTTAAACACTTCTGAACAAAATCACAGTAGTTTATATCAATGAATCAATATCGAATTGAAAATTGCACACTTTCTCAACTCGGATACCAAAAGGTAAGCTGAAAAGCCGACCGACTTGTCATGTTAAGTTCCATGCTTGGGAACAGTGAAGGACAATGACGACTCCTCCACCTCCGGCAGGCAGAGAAGGTCCGTGCAGATTGATCGTGTTTTTTTGAAAAAAAACGGGATGTATGATGATTTAATGATGATTTATAATGATTTATATATTTAGAACTTTTTTAGTACATATGTTGGACGTGACCTTGCCCTGCAACATTCACAAAGTATGCATGTCCGAGTGCAGTACAAAAAGGAGCCTTCTAAAATGAAATCGATCAGCGAAGTCTCGAGAGCAGGGTGCCTCCAAGATTTCAGATGTATGATATGCCATGTATGCTTCATTTCTACAGTTACGAGGTCCTGTTGCCCTGGGTTCATCAGGTAGCTAATTGCTTCTGGATAGATAAAATCATGTATTGTTTAATTGTCATTATAGGCCTCCATTTTGGTGACATCAAGTTAAACTTGAAGTGGGAAGTGGAATGGCATGGTGTTCTGCAATGTTGTAAGACTCTCGTGTCCGGCACAGACATGTATACAGATGGGGGACTCTTTTCACCTTAAAATGATATTTATCAGCCTCCGGCTAATGCCGCCGGCCTTTGCTGGGCTTGAGATTGCAAGCAGCATGGCCAGAA
>DF241364.1:0-20766 GCA_000507305.1 Breviolum minutum Mf 1.05b.01 | reverse complement strand
GTAAAAGCGCGCCCCAAAGACATTATCAGCTTTAGCTTAGACTATATAAGCAAAAGCAAAGTACAGACAAGCAATCCGTCATCAAGCCCCATTTCACTAGACACGCCGGCAAGGCCGGCGGATTTGATTCTGCAGCGTTTTCCAGTGTTGCTGTTCTTGTTCTGATTTTCTTGTTGTGGTTGTCACCGTTCTTGCCGCCTTCGCTATAGGAGAGGCGGGAGTGTCTTTGCAACCGCGACTTGGTTTCAAGCTGGCAAGATGTCTCTGACAAGTGAATCAAATGTCACGGAATGCATCCAACGCCTCATCAAAATGTGTGTCAAATTCAATCGATCTGTGGTCCGTCTTGGTTTAACATCTTTGGTTTCTTGTCAAAGATTCTCTCAACTCACGACATTGCGGCGCAAGGTCTGAACGAGAAGATATTGCTGAGCCGGCAGAGGTGCAGGCGATGCTGGAGACTTTTCGGAGACCCCAACCTTTCAGTTGTGGAAACCATGTGATTGTGAAATTTTGATGAAATATTGATGAAATATTGCAAGTATTGTTCAAAATCTATCAAGATCTACTTTTGGAAACAAGGAATTCCAAAAGATTGCCAGGCCTCCACAGAGTTGGCAACAGCTTCAACACTCCTGGCGCCGGGTACAGGTGAACCTTGGGTGATGTGTGGTCTATGAGTTTATGAGGGTAGCAATGATGACCAGATTGGTACAGTATATCATGTATTCTTGATTAATATAGACAATGTACAGTATATCATTTGTCATGAGAAATTTGATGATGGATATAGCATATGTAGGCGATGATATTATTCTGTGTATATGAATAATATGTACATAATATACATATATATATAAATATGCGCTAGATATATATACATGTAATCTTACCCATGCCATGTAACCACCCCACAGACGGAGAGTCATTTCCCCCCAAGTCGTCGTCAGGCAGCCCATCTTGGACACCTTCTAGACAGACTTGGTCTCCACGAGTAATGCAGCCAGAGTCGAGCTGAGGATTTTTCGATGTTTTTGTTGTAAGCAACATGGACATCACTTGTTTTGAACAAAGGATGAAGGAAAGCAGACAAACTCAAAGTGACACAAGAATTGTTTTAAACCTTGAGAGTTTGCAGTGTTTATAGTTTTGAAGAATCATGATGTTTCTTGATGTTTCTTGTGTTTTGTCTTGTTAAAGACACTTGAACTCTTTAACCCTTCCAAACTCCAAGGCCTTGAATCAAACAACGCCTGTTTTAGATTGCTGAGGTATCGCCCTTTCTATCCCACCGTGCAGGCAGGGATTCATTGAGATTGAATGGACCGAGTGATGATTGCAAATCCAGGTTCAATGTGGACCATGCCGTCTCGGCAAACCTGGTCAGCATCACTCATGACCAGCAACAGCGCCATCTCCTGAGTAACACAAGTAACATTGTCCATCCAGTTCCTGCAGGTTTGTTATGTCAGAAGTTTGTTTTGATTTTGAGGACTCGACACCTTTGTCAAACCCACCTGAGCAAAAGGTCGAAATCTCAGATCATGAATACGCTCATGGAAAGCCAACTCATTTGGAGTTGTCATTACCTTTCGTAGTTCAGCTGTTTTGTTTTGCAGGTAGGAAGTGGGAGCAATTCACCATTTTGTATGGCACCAGTTGCTCCAAGTGGTCCAAGCGCCCATCGCTCAGAGAGCTTTCCCCATGGTTTCTTTGTGCAAGTGTGAGTTTTGGAACATAAACAACGAAAACCTATGAAAACCTGCTTCCATCAAGTTCCGCTACATAGATGTCTTGGTGATTTGGTTATCTCAGCGAAGATGTGAGTCTAAAGGAATCAGCAGGGTGGTAAAACTTACGGTGAACAAATTGGCCACAAAGATGATTCCTGTATTCAGAAACTGCTGTGTCTTGAGTTTCGTTTCAGTCAGCAGTACAGCTTTTCAGTTTTTCTTGACCATGTGTTTGATCGACCAAAGTGATGGGTTTGACACAATATTGTTGACATCCTGGAATTCCGCTGGAAATCCTTCAACTTTTGGGAGTTCACCATGGATGGAATGATTCGATTGTTTCTAATTAATTGTCCATTCGTGGAAGGTTTAGAATCGAAGGCGTCAACAAAAAAATAAGACGAAAACACCATTGATCTCACTGAGGCTGGAATGGTGGCCGGGAAGCTTGGAAATCGGATGTTAAACTGTTGAGACTTTTCATTTTTACTTGTCGAGAATGTGAGATGATTGCAGCTTTGCTCAGGCGCAATGGATACTGTTCAACCTTTGACATCAGAGTAATTTTCTTGCAGCTAAGTTAGAAAGAGTTGAAACAATATCCCAAGTCTTTCTTTCATGTTGTACATTGCAAGACATGGCAGGGTTGAATCATAGTGTGCAATACAAACACCTTGAAGAAGTTGAACATTTTGAAATGATGCGAAAATGTCCAATTTTGACGCTCAATTTTGACGATCTGAAGCCATGGCGATCACCAAAGATGAGCTGCTGGCAAAACTATCCGCTGCTCGGCTGGTTGAGCACTGCAGTCAAAAATCGGGGTGCAAAGATCCTAAAAGCTGTAAGATTCATCAGAGTTTTGAATTAGGATACATAAGATATGTCATGCAATCTATATTTATAAAATGTAAGTTATCTATATACAGCCACCTAATTGATTTTATGTCAATTTATAGCCATCTATTTCCTGCCGAAATCAATCTCCAGGCATGGAACATTGAGGCAACGACCATCCAGCCACTCAGCTCAAGTTTAGCGGCTTAGCACCTTGTGCAGGTAGAGGAATCCATAAGGCAATCGAATCAATCGAATCAACAGATATGTTGGTTTTTACGTGGTTTAAGAATGTTTAACAATGTTTAACAATGTTTAACACACTGGGATGATTTAATCTTCCTTGGAAACACTCATTGAAATGTTGGTGTCAGAGCATGTTTTGTTGGTGCGAGGCATGAGCTATCGCCTACCTGCGAGATTCATAGCACCAATATCAAGGCCTTAAAGCAGAGAATACTCATGTTCACAGCAGTTCACAGCCCCAAGTTCATGTAGATGTTTGAATGGTTTGAACCTGGTGTCCACCTCACATCCATGCAGGGAACGGCATTCGAGAAGTTCATTGGCAAAGGACAGGCAAAGAATCTGTTCTTCAAAGTGCCTTCAGGTCGGGAGAGACTTCACGACCAGACTTGAGTTGATTGAATCAGATTGGACTTGTTATCTTGGAGATACATGGAGATACTCACTGCTCCCATTTCCAGATGTGGATACATGGAAAGACTCCCTTGGAGAGACTTACTTGGAAAAGACGGGAAAACATGTGTTTTTTTTTAAATGAGCTTTGGGAATCCCTTAATGTCTTGTTGGCACTGATAGGGTCAAACCATGTCAAGCACTTGAATTTCCGAGGCGGTGGTGTTCTGAAGAATCGACTCTTCTTGGTTTGCGCATTGGTCGAAACTGTGCCTGGGCAACCATTCTGATGTTGAATCAAACTGGCCAACACGATCAATCAATACACTCATGCTTTTCTCTTAGCAAAGAGGCAGGGTGAGCATATCTATAAATGCCATTCTAGTCCACCGCGTGAACACCATTGTATTAAACAAAGTATTAAGAAGACGTGCAAAGTTCAAAGCATGAAACATGTTTACCTGCAATCTGATGAAAGGCCACTGTGGACTCAGGCAGTGGATAACAAGAGTCTCTCAGCACGTTTGGGCATCAAGCAGTCTGCACCTTTGAGGTTTGCTTCAGATGATCCTTGACACCTGATTTGGATCTGAAATGTTGAAGTTGACACGTGCTTCAATGTGCTTCCTTGATTTCATGAGATTTACATCTTGCCAAGTTGAAGTTTTTCGTTTGCTTGGACAATGCCATGGACAAAATGGGAAAAATGCTTTTGCTTGTGGCAGTCTCAGGACATCTTTGACGATGTGCTTCAGATTCCCAAAGGTGTTGTCTTTCCCGTGCACGTTTTCTGTTTCGCGAATTTTGTTTTCTCTTCAATTTCAGCTCTTGACATCAACAATTTGTAGGCCTGGTTAGCATCAGTCAGGCATCGGTTGACCCCAAGAGTTGTGTTGAGCCTCTCTCCACAGGCTCAGTGAATCCCTTTGTTTTGGCGCAGCAATCCTGCTCTGAAGTCTTCCTTCTCTTGGACAAGCAATTTCAGAGCTGCGAAGGTGGATGTGAGACGTGCTTCTATCGGGTTCTCTCAATGCAATGGCAATGTTTTTTGAGACTCAGTTCTTCCATCATGCTTCTACTCGATTTTTTTTGATGTAACAGCCAGAAATGGTAACATTGGCTGCCATTGGCCATTGTTTTTCAACTTGAACCATGTTGAAGTCCGACTTCGTGCCTTGTTCATCAAACTGGGTAGCCTAGCTGGTTAGCTCTTAAAATTCGCCTTGGTGGTGCCAGGCCTGTTGTTCCATCCGATGCAGAGTGACTTTACAACTTGTCTCTCGCCCAAGCAGTTGGATGCCTTCCTGGAAAAGGCTGCGCCAAATCGATTCCTATATATTGTCCGGCCCTAAGATGTCACAACGGTCAGGATGTTGGTGGCTGAAATGCATGATGGGACGTATATTTCCAAACGACAGCCGTTTCAATTTCCGTCCGATGTGACCGAGGATCTTTCATCCAACGACAAGATTGATGTACCTTCAATGGCACCTGTGGCACCTGTGGCACCTGCATCCAAAGCGGCACCGGTGGCACCTGCATCCAAAGCACCCTTGAAGGAGAACTCGATCTTTGTTAGGTTTGAGGGATCTTTTCAAACGGGAAGCCAGAGCAAAAACGATGTCGTCCTTGAGTTCTTTTTCTGATGTTTCATTGCAAAGGAAGAGATTGGAACAAGAGGATCCGGTGGTTGGTATCGCAAACCCTATGAGAAGCCTGGATGCAAGATAGATTTCTTCGCCATTGCCAGAATTTTGGCCATCACGCATTTGGACATGTGATATCACTTTGGGTGTCCGCTTGCAACAAGGACTGTCATGGGTTGGACACTTTGAGATGATAGGAAACTGACATTATGGCATCGAGTGAACGCATGACTATGCGGAAAAAAGGTCTCCATTTGCTCTGGATGTTGAGAAGGGACCGAAGCAAAACAAGGGGACGCACATGAAAAACAGGAGAACGGTCGAAGCAGACAGCATCAAAGATGTGTCAAAGTGTCATCTCTCGCCCAGGCGTCACCTGGAATTGCCGCAGCTGCGCGCACGTTCCATGGCTTGACGAGTCAGTGGTGACAGGTGAGCGCTCATATTAAGACCTAATGTAGACTAAAGACATCTATAGACCTTGATTTAATCTTCACATATTTTGGAAAGGTGGAGCATAAAGTGCAAAGTTCTTTTTTTTTGAAAGGGCAGTAGAGGTTGTATCATGTTGTATCAACATGTTGTTTGTTTCACTTTCACTTTTAGCCAAGGCTTGCAAGTTGGCAGCCACAGCGAGTGGTGGCTCCCAGTTATCAAACCAACATTCAATAGCACTGTCAGAAATACTCAACCGGCTTGGGAGATGAGGTTGAAGCAAAATAGCACCCGGTAGTGATTCATGACGTGGGAAAGACGATAGCAGCATTGTAAGGCATACCTCTGAGAGAATCATGTCCAATTGATACTGCAGCGCCAAAATAGGGTGCATAGAAATGTGTTGGGTGAAGAACTGAAGACAAAATTTGCATGTATTTTACATGATCACATCATATTATATCTCCCACGTTTTCATTGCCCACGGCACTTGACGCTCCACCTTTTTGCTCAGGTGGAGCCACCAATGGCTCAAGTGGCTCATGGTACATCTCCCAGCTTACGAGATGATTTCCGGGGTCAGAAGCTTAGGGAAATTCGTCCGATTCGTTGAATTCGGTCCTGGTTTGAAGGCTTGGAGATGTCTTGTAATGTGGATATCATGTAGATGTCTAAGGGACTGGATATGCTTCTGTGCCTTCTCCAATGTTGAGGCATTTGGGGCATAGATGTATGGATTGATATTTTCAGCCTATCTTTGCACTGGGAGTGGACTTTCAGCCCATGCTCTGCCTTTCCATTTGCGGCACCGCCCCTTTCAAGATTCAAACAGCCAGGGAATGTCCACAGCCACCTGCAGTTTTATTCTCAGTGGAGCCTCTTTGAGTTGGATTTTCATTGCTTTTTGCTTCATCCTGCTGATGAAAGTCAGTCTGATAATTACCACTGACCCGCATCGCTCCACTTAGTCCCCCTATGTGCTGCATGCTCAAAGACATGCAAGAGGCTTGTTTCAACTATGCTTGAGCCACGTTTTGAAGGTTGATATAAGTTGATTCCTTGTCTTTGTGACTTCTCAGTCCCTGTTTTGACCCAACTCCAGATCCGTCTCCTTTTCTGCCTCCTCTTCCCGCATCATCCGCCCCCTCTTCCGACATCCTCCTCCCCATTGTTCGTCCTCTTATATCCATCAAGATTCGAACATCATCCATGATTTTCATGTTTTCAATCAAGATTTTTCAAGAGCATATTTTCGTTCATCCAAAGACTTCTCGTCCTTGAAGGCCACTGAGATAGGGATATTTGTGTGTTTCAACGTTTCCACGTGCAGGTGTCGTAGAGCAACCTGCTTCGAGGTGCAGAGCTTTTCTCGATGCAACGTCTCTTTTTCATCTTCATTGCATCTTCGCCCTCGTTGCGCAAGCAAACCAAGTGCGTTGGAAAAGGCCATCTCCTCGAGTGAGCACCAAACCAGGAGCGCTTTCACATTGCCGCACGTGGTTTCAAGTAGACTCTTCCTACTAAAATCCATCAATTGAACTGGGGCATGCTGGCGGGATTGCAAGTGCTTCCCCTTGTGGCACGCAGGTTCTTCTTTGACCACACATCTCAAGGCAAATGGTTACATGAGTTACATGGTTGATCATCATTGATTTTGAAAAAGCTGCTTCAGCGAACATTCTTGAAGGTCACATGAGTCACAGAAGGTCTTTTTGAAGAATGTCCATGATATAACTTTTTTTTCTCTCCAGGCCGAAGTCCAGAGTGTGCAAGTCATTGCACTCAGAGATACAAAGTTACAAACAAGTGATTTCGGTGATTTCATTTTGGCGGATGCCTGGACAGCCAACCTTTTTTTTGGCAACTTTCTCCCCAAAATCAGCAACAGTTGCCTTAAAGAAGGAAGATTTGGCTGTTCGGGTGCTTCAAGTTGATTACTTCACATGTTTTCAAGTGCCCTTCCGTTGGAGAACACAAACGTCTTCCCATTCGTGGCTTGTTTTCAGTGGGACCAGAGCTAGGCCACACAGCCATCGAAGGCAACCACCCGGATAATGCCACCAGTGAGAGACTCAGGGTTGTCTTCTCTCCAAGCATTTAGGGCTTTGAATGGCTTTTTCCGATGTTTTTAGTAGATGAAGGATGATGGTCTTATCTGAATTGAAAAGGAGCCTTAAAGGCCCACTTCATGTGCTTTCACGTGTCTAGATGTCGTGTTTCCTGGATCTTTGTTTGCTCAATGGTATAGTGTAGAGCCGGAAGGTTGCGAAACTCCATGTTGGTCCCCTTTGTTAAAAAAGATGTGTGTCTCACGTTTTTATTGATTTTTTTCGTTGCGATTGTTGCTTCCTTGTTCCATGTTTTTTCAATTTAATTGATTGTTTGGGACTCAGCATGCTTATGAGGACATTAACCTCCTTGGGGCCTGGGACACTTTTTTTTAAAGCAAAGCCAAACATGTTGTGAGTTGGAAGTTTTCTAGGTAGCTTCCCCTCGACCTTTTCCGCCTGACAAAGTCAAAGTCTCAGTCGATCACATGTTTGATATATTTTTGACCTTGATTTCAATCCGGAATGTTTTTCTTTGATGTGCTTGATTTTTTTGTTGCAGGTCGGAACTGGAAGCAGCACCCCATCTGCAGCAATTGCTCCCAGTCCCAAGGTGCATTGGAACATTAGACAGATTTGTTGAGACATGTTGACTGCTAAAGCATGTTGGGAGACGGCAATGGCCTTGGGACCCATGATTGATATTAATGAATGATTAATTATGATATCGATATGTTGAACATTTTTGAAATTGCTGTAAACGGATGGGCTTTGTCTGCCGAGCAGACAGCATTAAAGATGTGTCAAAGTGTCATATCTCGCCCAGGCGTCGCCTGGAATTGCCGCAGCTGCGCGCACGTTCCATGGCTTGATGATGTCAGTGGTGACATGTGAGCACTCATATTAAGAGCTCCTACAGAACTAGATGAATCTTCACATTTTCGGGAAGAAAGTGGAGCGCAAAGTGCAAATTTATTTTTGAAAAAGTAGTAGTAGAGGTAGAGGTGGTATCAACATGCATCAGCTGAGTTGTATCATGAGACAAGGCTTGCGAGTTGGCAGCCACCAAACTGTGTCCAGTGCCTGGCTGTCACGAAACTGATGCAGGAAACGATATCAAGACATCGACGCATCATCAAACACATTGGAGATCAGGTTGAGCCACCTTTAGTTCAAGGAATCGCATCACCCAGGCGTGGAAAACTTGATGCTTGATGCACTTGATGGAAAACATTTATGCCCTTTAACTACTATCGGTATTATCGACTCGATTCAGAAAAGAAAGGTTAGCTTTATTTTTGAAGCTTTTCCTGAACTTTGAGTCAAGGTACTTTGGGCGAGATGAATCCTTACCAATGGCCTTAGGCAAAAGTCTCAGACGTCTTGGTGGGAGAACTTAAGAAGGCTCAACAAAATCTTTGGATAACAAACATGATAAGGCACTGGATATGCCTCTGTGCCTGCTCCAATGTTGAGGCATCGATTTGGTACATCTTCGCTTCTCTGTTTCGATTCTTTACATTTTTGCCCTCAAATTCTTGCTGGGGTACCTGTCAGGGAAGGTGCACCACGTCCATTACCAGCTGGCGTCTTTTGCTCAGACAAGCTTTAAACGTCTCCCACACGAATGAGCACATCTTGCGAAAGAGAAGCCATGCAACCTAAATGATGCTGATGATAATATTTGATGACATGATATTTGATGGTACCAGTCTGCTATTTGTGAAAACCCTTTCAATCGTATTGCCAAGCTTCAGTCACCTCCTATGCGGCATGCTCGAAGTCTTGGGGGAGATACCTTTTCACTCACACCTCGGAGACGGGTGAGGCCCTCAGATTCACAAGGAATGGTGCATGGCGGCATTTGTAACAGAAATCGATTGCATATGTTACACCACCCTTGCAGTTGGCTACAAAGGATGGAGTAGCACAGAAACTGTGCAGATCTCAGACTGAGTTGCAGATCCTTGTAGCCTCAAGCATGAAACGTTCCAAAACGTTTCACTGTCCCAGTCTCGTATTTGTGAGGTCGCAAGTACCTTCACTAATCCCTTGGGCACATGCAGGCATCATGGATTTAGAGAGATTGGCCATGCTCAACTGTGGGTTGACTCTACATCCAATGAAACTCACTAGCTTCCTGAAACCTTATTTTTCAGAGCTTGCAGTAGTTTTTTGCTCTACAGCGGGTGCCCGGGTGACTCTGTTTGTTGTAGGCTTCAAGGAGCCAGCCAGCCAAGAGCCAAGATGGATCAACTCCACGATCCACTGTGATGTTGGAAGTTGCCAAGGAGAGCCTGCCGTGCCTATGGGGCCTGCACGTGAACCTGTGCAAAGAACTTAAGTGTGGAAAGAAATGGAGCACAGAATGGCATAGAGACATAGTCATCCACGATTTGATGCTTGGAAAAATGGAGCAGGAGCATTTCGTTTAGAAATGCTTTCGGTGGAAGATCTTCAGTAAAGATAGATCAGAGTTCATGGCAAAGACAGCTATGCCGAGGCCCCACAAATTGTCAACGATCCTGAATGCCGACATCTCCCCACGGTATCATACGTTTGAATCCAAGCGAATTTCTGAGCTAACCAGATTCTTTGGGTTTCATGAGTGTCATCCAATCTGTGACTTGTGTGTATAACTGTATACTGTATACTTGCATCAGGTCAGGGCAAGCGCAGGTGCCTTGCCTTCGGAGATGGATTTGATGACTTGATGCTCTGCCACCGTTTTTTAGCTGAAGAGATTGGACAGTTATTGGCAGGTGAGAAAGCAGAAGTTGGCAGCAGGGCGCTACACTCTGGATGACAACAAGGCAACACATTTCATGAAATTCACTGAGCAGCTTCTTTTGGTAGTAGTCCAAGCCTCATTGCACCAGACAGTCCCCTCATGTCCACTCCATTGGTATCGTTTGTTAACTGTCGCCGTGTGAGTTTGTTTGGAGTAAGTCTCATTTTAGTCCGTCATGTATATTATATTGATGTTCCACACCCAAACGACTTTGTTTTCAAAGCTCTGCAAGCTTCGCCAGGATGGCTACTGGGAAGTGGCTGAAGGCAAGCAGGAATTCATCTACACCGTCTGAGCCAGCGCAAAAGTCGCCGGCTTCGGCGTCCAGTCCATGGTACTCACGGTTACTCGTAGCTGGTTGGGCTGATTGCGAAAAAGAAGCCGACAGCTTTCACGTCAGGTAAAAGCTCTGTGTGAATTATCAAAGCTCATTTCACGCTCCCACACTTGACAAGTTTAACGTAGCTCAACAACAGTTCGACGCTTTCTGCTTCTTGTTTTGCCACTGGCATCTTCTCACAAGCCACAGGTACAGATCCAGAACTTTTGGTGATGGTTCCTCCGGAGCGTTTGGCCAGATACCGAGACTCAACGACTCCATGTTTTTGATATACAGAATGTACATGTAGATATTACGGAATGTGCATTTTATTTCAGAAGCACAAACGGGGAGATGCAATCAAACAAGATTAGATTCGAATTCTATTTTTTGTTACTAGCGGTTTGTCGCAGTTTGCTGAAAAGAGGAATCCCTTTGTTTTTGATGTCCTTTCACATCTGTTTGGTCATGTCAACTAGCTGCCCTAAAGTCCCAAAAAGCTGCCCCAGATCGTGTATCACTGAGGCAGTGACGCTCCTTTTCAAATCCTCCAGCAACATCCGTAAGTTCAAGGAGGCACCCAATGGACCCATGGTTTCTCTCCGGCCTCACAGTCTAGTCACAGTCCTATGGTGGCAGGAACAAAACAAGAGAATTGAAGCTGAAGGGCAGAAGTTGAGTCCCGACTTGGTCTACCTCAAGCAGTGCCGAATTCGGAACAGCTTGTTGTTTCGGTGGTGTTTACCTATACCTGAGCTTTTGAAGCATCGATGAATGATCGATGAATCCAAAAATAAGATCATTCGAGTGCATCGATTCATGTTGATTCAACTGATTCAACTACATTGACATTGAACATCCAGGAGAATCCAAAAATATCCTAAATTTCTTCGAAGATAACGTCGCACACTACTTGCAGAACACAACTCGAATTTGTCCACGACTGACATTGACGAATCTGTTTGGTCCCGTTTGCTGGATCCCCCGATGCCGAGGTACGTAGGGAACGCTTGTGGCACTATCGCCTGCCTCCACAGCATTGGGAACAACTCAGAGGCGTTGAGATCGCTGCTATCAGTGAAGATTCACTGCAATAGTCGTGCCAAATGGATGAACATGGAAAAAAAATGAAAAAAGCACGTTCCAAGGCACACCTGTTGTGGCCAAACATCGGGCAGCGCCAGGTATTGGGCCTTTCTGAAGAGTCTCCCATCGGCAAATTCTTAAAGACGATCAAGGGTAAAGCCCCAAAGGCGTGGGGCGGCCGGTTGAGTACCGAATGATAGATATTGTGATACAGTGAGACAGTTCATAGTGATACTGTAGACTGTAGATATTAGATATTATATTATGTTAATATATTATAACAAAGTACATATTATATAGTGATTGAATACTTGGAACTTGGAAGTTTCACAGCTGTTGCTTTCCAGTTCGACTCTCGTGATTTGAATCACAATTTGTCGAAGTCCTTTGGGTTGAGAGGCAAAATTGTGAGTGTGACAAGATCCTTGCACCAAAAAATGAAACAAAAAAAGAAGATACTTTCTTCAATTCTTCCTTTACCTTCATGTTTTGTCCACCAGGATGCAGGCCTGGCCTTGGTAGATGCAACAGACCTGCATTCTGCCTCAGAGGTGTCGTCAAAAATTCGCTGGTGTTCTTTGGTTCTTGAAAGGTTGACCTATGACCACTGGAAGGTGTTTTTTTTTAATGTTTTTTTGTTAGAACATTTGTGATTTTTTTGGAACTTCTCTGAAGTTCTTATGCAGGTTGCACTGGTTGCATACCACCTTCATCCACCTTCCATCATCTTCGCCTCCTCCTACCTCCTACCTCCTCCTCCTCCTTCCATTGTGTTTGGAGTTAAACGACAGGCAAGTGCTCGCGGCGGACAAACTGCAGCTCCAGAGGTGTGTCCAGAGTCCAATCCAACAGTTGCAGAGATGTTGAGGATGGATAGTAGATGTTTGACGATGGGGTGGTTAATAAAGACATAAAGTGACATAGAAGGATATTATGCATGTTTAGATTAAAGAAAATTCAAAAGGATGTGTTACTTACACAACGACATATAAAGACCTTCAGCCCATCTGAATATGCAGAAGTGTATAGAGGCAACTGCAGACGTCGATGCGCATTTCATTTGCTTCGTGGAGAATCTTGGCCTTTCAGTGCAGCAACAACAACAACAAGAACAGATTGAAAGTTGATTTCGTACAAAGCATCAATCGATATAACACATCAGCATAATGAATCGATACATGTATATCTATCTATTGATATCATCTATGTATAGATACCACGCTACCTATATTAGTTAGATATGAACACAAATCTATGTCATCATTTTCTTTGATGAGATCCTGATCCTTTGACTTCAGGAAAGATGGCGACCTCTACGAGCTGGATGGAAACAAGGAATGGTGGAATGCACTATGAATATCCGAATATCCATGGAGAACACATCCAGGTTTCCTGTGTTTGCCGTGTTTCCCGTGCTGGTGGAGGCCTTTCCCATCAACCACGGTCCAACGGCAGGGGATTTGCTGGGAACTGCGGCACAGGTCATCAAGGCATCGTGGGAAGAGTTCAATGAATAACCGGATAACCAACCAGAAACACCAGCAACAAAATACGTGGCCAGGAAATATCAAGGACTTTCTCAATAGGAAATGTGAGATCCAAGTTCCTAGCATCCCTTCTTTGACTGGGTAGCAGACGACAGCTTTCCATCGCGTTGTCCATGTGAAATTGCTGAAAGGCCAAGTTTATGGATCAAGATCCCGAAAGTGTCGAATTCAACATGTCGAGATCTTAGATTGAAGGAGGCGCCCGATGTGAGTTGTCAAAGCTGCAAATCTAAAGAGATGTAAAGATCATAGCAATGTGCAGCTTCTTGTTACTACTTGTAAATGTTCAGAGTCAGGAATTCTGCAACTGAGGATGGCACTTGTGAAAAGCTGATGCCTTTGGCGTGATGGCTTTGGCGTGATGGAGCACCAGCTGATAGGAAAGAAAAATGGGTTTACTTCGATCGAAAGTTGAATTATGCCAGCAAATGACCATGAGTTTGGAGGCAAAAATTGTAGAATAGAGTAGAATAAAGTAGAATAAGGATGAATAGGGCATAAACATCATAGAACCTGGTACAAACTAATAGAAGTTGATAGAAATTGAGACCACGATAGAATGTGGCAGTCTAAATGAACACCTCAAGCTTTTAGGCTCAAAGGCCCATGTGGTGCAGTTTTGGGGACGCGAGCAGCCCGCCTCTTGTCTTGGGCCGCATGGCTGCAAGATCAGTAATAAAACAGAGATGACTTTGTTTTGGGTTTCTGCCTCACTTTGCCTTGTCTTTACCGGTGTTTGCAACTGAACTGAGGTGACCGGTTGCAATGTCTGATAGCAAAGTCTTCCTAGGCAATGTGCAACATGATCCAATGCAAAGTAAAAAGGCAACCTCCAGGGAGTTGCACTAATGCAATGCCGTTGTGTCCTGGAGGCTGCATCCCGAACCACGTGGATGAAGATGTGCTAAAGGAGGTCAGGAATGGCTTCACCTTTGTCTGCAATTTGCAATTAGCAAACCAGCAAACTTAAAACGATGTCCTGCAGGAATGTGAGAAGCAGGGTACCATCAAGGAATTTTTCTACATGCAGGCGTGACACCGTGGTGACCCGAAGAAACTCGGGTTGAAGCGAGTTGAAGCGAGTTGATGTCAGTGCCACTTTTTCACTTCAGGACCAAGTCGGGACAGATAGAGGTTGGGCATTCGTCACCTATGAGGTCAGGGTGTAGGTGACTTACTGCCTTTGTGGAGCTTCACATGGAGCTTCACATTCCTGAAAGTCCCAGTTTTTAACGCAAAGAATCAATGTCAGATATCTCGTGGTGTTTTCTATATATCATATACATACACAATACACAGTATAGTTCCAAAAGAGCATCATCAGAGTGTGTCACTCCGTGCTTTTGACATGCTGGGCTTGATACGCGAGGATGAGACGGAAGCCGCCGTCGCTGTGGCGATGTTTAACGGGCAGCAAATCTTTCCCGGCAGTGCACGGCCTTTGCAGTGCAAGCAGCATTCTCAGATTTGTTCAGCTCGTGGAAAAAATCTCGAGTTTGAGTCCGGTTGAGACTGTTTGAAACTTCAAGCGTTGAATCAGGTTTGCCAATGAAAAGATTACCAAGATTGAGGGAACAGTGTTCGAGGCATGCTGGAGTTCCGAGTAGTAGTTGCCTTTTGAAAGAGACTCACAAGTCCCAGAAATATCTTCACAAGTGAGTCTTGCAGGACGATTTGGGGAACTTGATGTTGAATGATGTTGATCCGTTTGGTTGGACCTGCAGCCATCGGTGATCATTTGCCATCAATGTTTCAGGCTCCAACAAAGGCGGTGACGCCATGGCAAGAATTCACCACTCCGGAGGGCAAGGCTTGGAATGGAACCTTTTTTTAAAGTGGTGCAGTGGTTGCAGTTGGTCCGTTTTTGTGTTGCCCTTGTGCCAGCCCTATTACTACAACAGCGTCACGAAAGAAACAAGATGGGAGAAGCCTGCGGAGTAGCAATCTCAGATTTCCCAAGTCAGAGTCGGTGGTTATGGAAATCATGATGTGATGATATCCCTCGCATTGCCATCAGGCTCCCTCATGAATGGACACCCTAAAATTTACGGGAAATCACAGGGTCTCTTTATCTGAGATCAAACTGTCCCAAGGCTTGGTGGGCAAACAGTGTTCCTCTCAGAACTTCAAAGGGGTGCATATACGACATAAACTGACCAAAGATGAAATATGACCTTCAATGACTGCGATTTGGATATTTGCATTGTCAACATTCAATATGCTTTTTCCAAAACTTATTTTTTTTGGGCAGGGACACTCGCCAACTGTTTTGTTGCTTGTGATTCAGGCCCCTGGACAGCCATCGTTGCCTGCTGCAGGTGCTGTCTATTTCACACAAAAGGAAAACACCTTCAAAGGAAGCATAAAACCTTCATTCTTTCTGGGTTTAACGTGGTGTATCACTTGGATGGAACTATTTCAATTGGGAGATGGAAGGATCAAACAAAGCAAACTGATTTGCCTTTGATAGTCCAGTGTTCGGATTGGTAGTGACCCGGATTTGAGCCGTTGGTCGTCAAAGGTGCTGGCACTACTGGACAGTTGGCTCTGACGCAGGCGAAGCACGACGATTCTCAATGAGGGATGATGGGGGAATGGCAGGAATGACATGATTCATCTCAACATGTGGAGGCAGCACTGCCAGCCATGCAAGGAGGAAATGGACCGCCAGGCATGGTAGGGTTATGCCATGTTATGCAGCTAAACGACTCGAAGTACTGCATCCAAGTGGCCTTTGCGTTTTGCTCTCTCATGCATGTGTTTACCTTTGATCGACTTGGCTACATGCTTCTGTTTCTTCGGGTGTTAGCACTGGCGGCATGTTTGTGCACATGGTTGCACCCGCTCGAGGAGCAAACATCTTTGTGTTCCACGTGCCAATCAACTGGACTGATGATGACTTCAATGCACATTTCACGCCGTGCGGCCGGCAAATTACGGGATGAAGCAAGCTGCAACCATTTCTTGAGCACAAGCACAGTCATGCATGACCATGAAGAATGAACTTTCTTGATGTGTTTCTCGTGGATATGGTTTCTGAACTTGTTCCAGGTTTGGACAGATTGTTTCTGCAAAGATTCACGTGGATCCAGTGACCAAGGTGCATGATCTCAGCAAGTGCCATCATTACACGGGCATGCTTTGAGGATATCCCTTACTATTTGATGAATTTCTCAGTCAACATCGAAACTTGAGGCATCCAAAGGCTTTGGCTTTTGTTCCTATGCCACAACACAAGCTGCTACAATGGCTATCAAAGGAATGAATGGTCCTGCACTTAACACTTCAATGCTTGTATTTAGATTCTAGATTCAGATTCATATTGGCATCAAAAGTGACTCATTACGATGGTGAGGATGAGGATGACGATGAGGACCATGATGACGATGATGGCGTTTTTGTTCTTGATCATTCATTCGTTTGTGATGCGTGGTTCTGGGGCATTTGGTACTCAGGTTTTGATACCAAGCAGGGAAAGTTCCTGAAAGTTACAATCAAGAAAGGTGAGGAGCAGTGCCCCTCACACGCGGACAAACCTCTCAAGCAAGGTCTCTCAGTGTTCTAGAAAGCTTCAACTTGAAAACAGGTACAATCCAGATGCAGTCTCCGCACAAAATGTGCCAGCACTTGCCTTAGAAATTAATGACTGGAGCTTTTTCAAGCAGCTCAAGCCCAGATTCTGAGCTCAATGCTTCTCAGGTCCAGACAGGAGGTACAACACAACCTGCCATTGTCGGTCACCTTCTCAGTTTGTCGCTTCATTCACAAAGCCATTTCACAATGAAACGCACTACCCCAAAATAGATGATGTTGATTTTTTGTGACGATCATAATAGTATTTTGACATATTTAAACCCAGAAATCGCAGAATATATTCCATCATCGAAGGAACATCGCTTTGTAAGGTGTCCAGCCTACAGTTGCCATGGGTGTCGACTCATCAACATTGGCACAAGCTGCTTCGAAAGGTCACCTTGTCAAGGCCCATGAAACCATGATGAAACCATGAAAATGAATGAACACGAGTCATCATGAGTCATCAAAGTTGTCCCAATTATCCCTGCGCAGTTGGTTTATCTTTCATTGGTGCAGTAATTTGTGCAGGCAAATCCAACTCAACCACCGGCACCATTGGCGCTGCCAGGGTTTGGTTGTTGCTGTGAGTTTTTTTGAGTCTAGCTTTAAATCAAAAGTTGCAAAATTGTTTCATTATTATTCAAACAATCTCAAGAATCAAAAAGATTATGTCAAAAACAGTAGAATCTTATTGGGGTCTCAGCCAAATTGTTTTTGGGCTTCGGTGTGGGGGGGGGACTTCAGGGAAGGTTCCGAGGCATAGTTTATCCCGCCGTGAGGCAATAAACTGGGCGCTTGGTGTAGACCTGGAACCGGCCGCAGTCTCAAGCGAAAGAAAACGGCAAGACGGTTAAACTGAAGATTTGCAGAAAGACTTGCAACCCAAAAATTCAAGCGTTGCACTTCAGATTTGAAATGATTTGAAGAGAAACGGACCATGAAACGGAACCTGACAACGACCATGAAGTTACTCTGTGGCAAGGCGAAGCAAAGACACTTTGGAGTTGGGAAAATCGGCGATGCTGTTGTCTCCTGAAAGAGGAGAACGGCATCTTTGTACAAAAGCTTGGGGAATTGCCATGCTCAAAGGATGAAACTTCAATTTATGTGAACCAAAATCGCCCCACTCTGGCCCCACTCTATGTTTTGGAAACTGTAACAGTTGGCAATTGTTCGTTTGCCTGTAAGGAACAACAAACATGTTGTCTCAGAGTTGTCTCAAAAAAAAACAGATGTGAAATGGTATACAAGGTGTGTTGAAAGAATGTTTTCTGGGATTGTTGGTAAAGACTGAAACTGCCAGACATATTGTTTACCGGCCAAGTATCAAAAATGATCAATACAACATAAAACACTGAAAAACACGGGACAAGCCGGCAATAAACATGCCCTGGGTACATGACAATGAATCCTGGAAAATTATGAAATATAAGTAAATATAAATCTATATACATGCATATAATATATGATATATGATATATATATATGTAATTGATTGTTATTGATAATAATTCGACTATTCTGAAAAACATTAAAACGATCATATGCATTCATTTTGAAGAATACTGCTGCTACAATATTACGGAAACACTACACCACGCACGCAAAAAAACGTGTGATTCTTGGCGGGGAGAGGGTTTTATACACTGGGCCTTCACTTATTGCCTTTTCGACGAATGCATGGTTCCGATGCTGTTTTAGAAGGCCATCGGCCTTGAGCTCATTTCCCCCCTTGTGTATCACAGTCTTTGGCCATCCGGTTTTCACATCGATTTTGGTTGAAGATGTAGTAAATACCTTTGGCTTGTTTGTTTGGCATTGGTTTGGTTATTTGCGGCATCGCTTGCTGCCTCTTGGCCGGCTGGCCTTTGTATTAGCTTGCCACCTTGGTTGCTGGATGCCTTACTTGCGTGGCTTGAAGCTTGGTAACATTACAACATATTTTGTTTGTGCACGCAGTTAGTTGGCTTACTGGTATGGTATTTAGCCTTGCTTGCTGATTATTTGACCGGTATATTTGGCTGCGGCTCAAAATATAAGGTCTGGATTAAGCCCAGGTCCCATAAATAATCCAGACCCTTGATCCAGACCCCCGATCTAGACCTTTCCAAGGGAATTGATCCAGACTTTTAGAATGATATATATGGGCGAGGTAATGTTTGGTTTAGCGATTATTATATAATTTTTTTTATTATTTATTTAATAATTATTTTTTTAAATTATTTATTTATGAAGTAATTAAATAATAAATTATTTTAAAAATTATATTATTAAATTTTTATAATTATTATAAAAATGCTTATGAAACATGCAATTTAAAAGGTAAATTATAATAATTATATTATTTTATTTTTTAAAAATTATATTATATAAAAGTTGTAATATATATTAAGATTAGGGCTTATTTTTTTTTCTGGGCTGATTTAGACTCATATCTAGGTTTAATTTAAACCGACAATTAGCTCCGAACTAGACTCTACCTAGATCTATATTGGAAATTATTATTATTTTTTTCAATTGATTTTTATCGATTTTGAAATTTATATATAATTCATTAAAAAAAATAAAATTTAAAATATACTTATTATATATAATTAATTTAATTAAATTAAATATTTTATTTTTGAGATAATTAAACAATTATATCAAATTATATTAAATTATATTTTATTATTTTATATATTTTATTATTTAAAATATTAAAAAATATAAAAATATTTAACTATTATTTTCTTAAATTTAAATAATAAATAAATATGAATTAATATAAAAATAAATTAAAATAAATTGAATTATTAATCTAGACAAAAAAAAATAGGTTTTTTTTTCTTTCTCAAAAAAAAACTTATTTATATATTTTACCAAATTGCAAGAAAAAATATAATATAATATATTAATAATATAAAAAATTTTAATTAAATTAACAAGAAAATTTAATTCAAAAAAAAAAAATAATTATGAATTTAAAATTCCTTTAGATTCTTTTTTAATAATTATTAATAAAAATAATTCAAAATTTTTTTTAAAATATATACCAAAAAAATATATAAAATATATATATATATATTTTTTTTTTTCAAATATAATTATATATATTATATGAAAAAAACAAAATATATATGGGTGTTGCTCTAAAATCCCTCTGGATCGTCCCGCGGTGATCCGGACGTCTGGAACGAGGGGGTTATATAAAGGGGCATGACCCAGAGGTTTCCAAGGCCCAAATAGAAAATCATATTTTTATAATATAAGATTATATATTTATATGAGTCTGTGGCTTGACCAGAGGTCACATGGAAAGGCGGAGACATCTATTTCAGTTAGACCAGCTATAGTGTTTACATTTCGGATTCAACTTGTTTGTAAGCATTCTTGGCAACGTTAATACGACTTCCAAAATTAATGGATTATAAATCAAAAATTTGAAGAAAGGAAAGAAACCAAATAATCACAAATTTTAATACGGAGCTGGTTGTGATCTGGATCGGAGCTAGTGGTGGTCTGGATCGGGTCTGGATCGGTCTGGATCCGGGTCTGGATCGGCCCAGAAGTAGACCCATATATTTGTGTATATTGCAGCTTGGATGGAATATGACAAGAAAAGGATCGCAAGGTGTGCAGGCAGCAAGTGTACAGCTTGGCTGCTTGGCAGGTTGGCCCTACAATTTAAGCTTGGCAATTTGACAGCTTGGATGCAACAGTTGCAGCTTGGCTGCTGGACTGCTTAGCAGCGTAGCTTTACAACTTGGAAGCTTGACAGCGTGGCTTCACAACAGTTTGTTGTTTGGCTGCTTGGCAGGCTAGTAAATAACTGCAGAATAGGAAATCCAAAAATATAAAATCATTATTAAATCAGACACAAATTCACCAATAAGTTATATCATTCCAAAGGTCTGGATCAAATCCTTTCGAAAGGTCTAGATCGGAGGTCTGGATCGTACGTGGGACCGGGGCTTAATCCAAACCTTAGATTTTGAGCCGCAACCATATAAATAATAAAGAATAATACATTTAATTTTCTTCTTTAAATAATTTATATATATATAAATTTTTCTTTCAAATATTATTATATAATTATTTATTTTTAGATTTATTATTATATATATAAT